>CAOLHI010003780.1:0-154099 GCA_948474755.1 Ctenosaura bakeri
AGGGCCCCCCTGCCAGCAGTCTAAAGCAAACACAAAGAGTCCTTGCAGCAGGAATAACGAAAGTAAAGAAAGGGGTTACTTCACCCAGGGCTGGCAGAAGGCGGGGCTGGCAGAGTCTCCGGACGTGCACGGTTGGGGCAGGCGTGGCTGGAACCGGCTCGGACGGACATCCCATGGAGGGCCAACGGTTGTTGCTCCGTGCCTGCCACTGCCTCTTGCTGGCCTTAAAGGCCTCCAGGGCCGGTGGCAGCCAATCTGACCGCTGGCTCACAGCTGCAAGCTGTTAGCTGGGCTCACAGCTGCGAGCCCTCAGCCAGCTGCGAGCTGACAGCCTGCAGCCGCCGCTCCAGCAGCCGTCGGGAGCGGCGGGTGGCCTCCTTGGCCTGCCGCCGCTGCTGGAACGTGGGAGGAGGGCTGGCAGCCTCCTCCGGATCGGGGCCGTGGGTGGGCGGTGCCCCAGATGGGGGCCTGGGTCCCCCCATCCCGACAGACCGCTTGGACGCTCCTCCTCGGCAGCGACGGCGTCCGGGCGGCCCTCCTCGGCGGCGGAGGCTTCCGGGGCCTCCGGGCGGCCCTTTCCGGCAGCAGCGGCCTCCGCGGCGTCCTGGGGATTGCCCGGGCCGTCCTCCAGGCCAAGGGCCGCATCCGCAGCGGCCCCCGAACCACCGCCGGGGCCAGCCGGGCCGGAGGCCCCGACATCGTGGAATGCTCAATTCTTTTATTTTACACAGACTTTCAGGAAAGGAGTAGAACAACATCCCTTTGTCTCTCTTGCGTGAAAGTTAAAGCTTAGTGTCTGCTTGGTGATACTCAGCCCAACAGAAGATATAACTGCAGAGATGTACAAGCAGGGGCTGGAAAGGATTTTTATATCCTTTTTTTCAGGGACTATCACTTGGGAAAAAAGGAAGTAGACATTACTCAGTATGATGGATGAGGATGATGACACTAATAATAACCCACCTCTCCCTGTGGATTGAGGTGGGGAACCACAACAAATGACAGAACTTATAACATCAGTTAAAAGAATAAGTAAAACCAATACATATTAAAATTCATCAATAAATACTTTAAAAACCATCATTTAAAAATAAATCTGGATAGGCCAGCCAGAAGAGACTGATCTTTACTGCTGATTTAAACTTAGACAATATCTTGAGCTGATGAATCTCTTCTGACAGATCATTCCACAATCTAGGGGCAGCCGAAGAAAACGTCCTAAGGGTAATAGTCAGTCTAATTTTGGCTGACTGAAGTAGATGTTTTCAAGATGACTTAAATGTATGAGGTGGATTAAATGGGAGAAGGTGATCCTTTAGGTAATCTGGACCCAAACCATTTCGGGCTTTAAAGGTAATAACCATCACTTTATATTTTGCCTGGAAACTAACTGGCAGCCAGTGGTATGATTGATACAATATGTTCACTCCTGGGTGTACCAGTAACCAAGCTGGCTCCTATGTTCTGAACTAATTGAAGTTTCTGAAGTTGGTACAGAGGTAGTTTAATGTACAGCATTGCAGAAGCCCAGCATTAAGACAACCAGCATGTGTAATGTTGAGACCTTCAGTTCTAGGAAGAGATGCAGCTGGGGTAAGAGTCAAAGCTAATAATAAGCACTCCTGACTGGCACATTTATCTGGTCTGACATTTGGAGGGATGGATCCAGGAGCACCCTCAAGCTGTGAACATAGTCTTAGATTAGATGTCCCCTCCCTCCATTGTGCTTCACAGAGGATTATAGCAAGATAGCCTCAAACATAACTATTTCAATCATACTAAACAACTAGAAGTGGCATTGTCTCTGTCCCAGGCAATGGGTACAGGCTGGGGCAGGATAGTTCCCTTTCACTATTACAACTGTATCATATTTGCTTTCTAAACTGCAAACTTCATCCTGGTGCCTGTTATTGACTGATTTATTATGTATAGTACCTTTAGGAGAATTAAGTAAAGAAGATGCTAATATTGTTGTTTCTGCTCTTTGTATTATTTTTAAAGCTACTTTTTTTGCTATTCATGTCAAAGATAACTTGTGGTGGCTAACATTTCATAAATTAAAACTATATAGCAATAAAAAACTATATAGCAATAAAAAAAACTAAATGCAACCCTCCCTGTTGCCAAAAACAAACTGATAATTAACTGATTGAGAGCTAGCATGGTGAGTGGTTTGATATTGGACTAGGACTCTGGGAGACCAGGGTTCAGATCCTTGGTTGGTCAAGGAAACACACTAAGTGACCTTGAGCAACTCACACTTAGGCCATTTCTGCACTGGACAGTTATAGTGCTATTATTCCACTATCAACATCCTATGGAATCCTGGGGTTCACCGTTTAGGGAGGGGCCTTTGAGGATCCTCCCTTTGAGGCCCCTCCCTAAACTACAAACCCCAAGATTCCATAGGATGTATAATAGCACTGTAGCAGTCTAGTGTGGAAACGGCCTTAGTCTCAAAGGAAGTTAATGGCAAGCCCCCTCTGAAAAATCTTGCCAAGAAAGCCCTATTATAAATTCACTGTAATTTTGCCATAATTCAAAAATGACTTGAAGACACATGACAACAACAACTAAATTAAATGATTGTATGGAAGTCCAGCAGGAAATAATAACCCAAACAGTCAAGTAGAGTTGCTATAAATTGGAAACAAGTTGAAGACACACAACAACAAAAATAATGTTTAAGATATGCAGATTTTTAACTGTTAATAGCTGCTTGGCCATTTCAGAGCATGACCTTTCTTAAGATATACAATCCAGAAAAAAGGGAAAACTATTTTTTTTCTGCAGGTATACTGCCCAAATGCCCTAAAGGTACCAGATCCTGTCTAATCGTGGAAGCTACGCAGGGTAAGCCCTGGTTAATATTTGGATGGGAGACTGCCAATCAATACCATGTTCTGTAAACTGTATTTCAGAGGAAAGAACTGGCAAAACCAGCTCTGAGTTTTCCTTCCCTAAGAAAACCCTATGAAATTCATGGAATCAGCATGAGTCAACAGGCAACTTGAAGGCACATGTGCATGGGTGCAGACACACACACACACACACACATCCAGAGTGCTTCCTTTCTTTTAACCCACAGGTGACATTTGTTTTTTCAAGTAGACAAAAGGTCATTAGGTGCATTCTCAGGCTGACAGGAGGAGCAATCCACTACGCATGGGTTGTTGTCCTTGCGCCAGCGGATGCAGGAGCTGTCCACATGTCACATCAAAAGAACTGTTAACCGCTCCAGTCCCTCTCCGGCCAGTTTGTTTTTCTCTTGTGAACCAGCTGGATGCTTTTCTGACCCTCTCCGGTTTTTCCGTCAGATTAGGAAGGTGTTTGAGGGAGAAAACAGACAGGAGTAAAAATAAACTGTAAATATATCCGCAGAGAACGGAGTTGGAGCAGCATCAGGTGAATCAGTCCGAGGTGCTGCAGTAACGCAGGGCTCAGACAAGGAAAGGCACCAACCCATCCAGAAAACCGCTACACAGCGGGTCACAGACAAGGGATTGAGTAAATTTTTTCATCATTCCATCCAGAAAACCGCAACTATGCGGGTCACGGACGAATAGGTGGGTGGTTCAGGAGGTAGAACCAAACCGCAGAAGGTGCCGCAGGATGACCACTCTGTGGACTTAAGAAAAATATTCTTAAGCTCCAGCGAGAGTGAGGTGGAGGAGATGAAAAACTCAGCCTGGGCTACAGACAGTAAAAAGGTTAAGACGGTGAGTAATAAAGAGAAAAAGAAAGCTAACAAGTCTGGGGGCATTAAGAAACTTCCGAAGGTGACAGATGCTGTGCAAAAACTTATGGTGGAGAGTGACATTCTAAGATGGTGCCACGTGATCCAGGCAAGGCCTCAGAGGCCTCTGGGGATGGCACAGGGGGTGGAGCTACAAATCAGGTGACTACGATGGCTCATCCAATCATAGAGGGAGTAATGGCACCACAGAGAGAGAGCAGGTGTCCACCATTTCGGAGCAGCATACAGCTGAAACTTACTTCTCAACACGGGAGCAATGGAGGCTGCCGCTGGAATTCAAGCAATTTCTATTGGGGTGGATGGAGGCGGCACCCGCTTGGGGCAGAGAGATGGAAGCCGCAGAATATGAGTCACAGTGGGGCCCATGCTGTGGTCCGCTGCAGCGCCCTACGAATGAGTTTATGGGGGAGGTACAGCAAACTGTAAATAATGCTGTACGTATGCAATTGCAATCATTAACAGCGCAGCTGCCGCCAATGAAGTTCAACTCTAATGAATTGCAAAGTCAACTCAATATGTGTCATTCAATGAATTTATTAAATACAAATTATCAGAATCAATTTACACTCTTAAATCCAATGAATTTACAAAAATGGCCTACAGGCCAAGAATTTAGCATGGCAGATGATTAACTTAACCAGCCACCATCAAAGAAAAGGTGAATGGAGCAGGTGGAAAGTACAAGTGTAAACCAAATAAGGAATAGCAATACAATGCAAACCAAAACAGCGGTAAAAGAAAGAAGTGTTGACAATACGGAGCATGTGAAGGAACATAGGAATGAGAAAGCATTACTACAGCGGGAAGTGGTAGATGGTGAAGAAGAGGATGAGATACAGGAAGAGGTGTTAGATTTACCGGAGAAAGATTTTATGTGCACTGACGATGAATAGGAGGAAAAGGCAGATTCAGATAAGATGTTTGAAGCACATGTTTCACTTTGAATACTTTGAGTACTTTGAAAAGAGTGCTCCAAACGTTCGGATTGGACTCTGGCAAGGAAAAGAATACTGATAATAGCACTAAGGAGACTCAAGTAGCTTCTGTAATTAGAAGGAAGGAGGCAAGAGGCATAGAGTTGCCTATGCTGGAATTTTTTAAGGATGTGATTCTGAGTGAGTGGGCTTCACAGTGGTCTACTAAGAAATTATTAACTTATTCTCAGAAGTTATACTCCTTTGTGAAATCTGAGGTGGATTTCCTAAAGTGCCCCCAGTGGATGCCCAGATTGCAGGGTTGGTCTTGGGCGCAATTGTCCCCAGGGAAGGGGACACGCAACTGAAGGAGGTGGATGAGAAAGGAGTGAAGACTTCTCTGAAAAAAGCTCATGAAGCGGCTTCTTTAGCTATAAAAGCATCGGTGGCTGCTTCTATGTTTGCAAGAGCGGGGGTTCTCTGGTCTCAAGATATTTTAGACTCCCAGGACTTAAGTGTGCAAGAGTTAATGAAAGCTGTAGAGAGAATTCAGAGAGTGTTAAAATATGTGGTGGACGCTGGTCATGATGCTACCGTGTTTGCAGCAAGAAATATAAATTTGTTAACAATTGCGAGACGCTCCTTGTGGTTAAGGCACTGGGAGGTGGACCAGAAGTCTCGCAATAATTTGGCCTTTGTCCCTTTTCAAGGAGAACTACTATTTGGGGAGAAAGCTTTAGAAAAAGTCTTAATAGAGACAAAGGAGAAGAAGCAGGTAATGCCCACTTTGCAAAAGAAAAGGTAGATAGAAGAGCTTTCCGGGGCTCTAACTATTCTTTTCGTGGAGGTAGATCAAACAGTTTCTCTGGAAGAGGCTCTGAGTATAGATATGGTAGATATCAATGGAATAGACAAAGGCAACAGTTCAACAGACAATTCCAATATCCCAGGCAAGGACAAGGAAAGCTTGGAAATAATTCCAAGCAAGGGAAACCTCAATACTGACTATCAATGTCAGGCAGTGGGCGGAAGACTTCTGTCTTTCGGACACAGATGGTCTTGAGTAACAACAGATCTGTGGGTTCTACAGGTAGTGACCCAAGGGTACAAAATATGTTTCCATACGAGACCGAAAGACAGATTTCTTTGATCCCTGATAGCAAAGAACAAGGTCAAGCAACAGATAGTTCTACAGGAGGTATATCACTTACTTCAGATAGGGGCAATAGAAAAAGTTCCAAAGGATCAGGAATTCGCAGGGGTTTGTTCGACATTTTTTGTCATCCCCAAGCCCAATGGCAAGTACAGACTGGTGTTGAATCTAAGGTACCTCAATACTTTTGTGGCATACAGAAAGTTCAAGATGGAGACTCTGCAGACAATCAAAGAGAACTTGTCTACAGGGGATTATATGGCTTCCATAGATCTCAAGGAGGCTTATTTATATGTTCCCATGAGTGAAGAGGACAGGAGGTACCTGAGATTCCATTACCAGGACTGCCACTACCAGGTTCAAGGCTCTACCTTTCGGGTTGGCATCAGCGCCACGCGTGTTCACGAAGGTTTTGATTCCACTGATAGCTTTCCTCAGAGTGCAGGGGGTACAGCTGTGCCCGTATTTGGACGACATCTTGCTGAAAGTGGGCTCAGAGTCCAGGTTGAGGATAGATGTAGAGTTAACAATCCAGACATTGATGGACTACGGTTTCCTTCTCAATTTTGAGAAGAGCATATTAAGTCCAGCCAGGGTGCTCACGCATTTAGGAGCGCAGATAGACACCTCGAAGGGGAGGCCTTACCTTTCCAAGGACAGGTTGATGAACCTGAGGCACGAAACTGCAAAGCTGCTGAGGTGCAAATCAGCAAATCTGATGCGGCTGGCAAGACTACTGGGAATATTAATTTCTTCGACACAGCTAGTCCAGTGGAGAAGTTTCCTTGTGAAATCTCTGCAAAGACTACTGATGCGGCATCAGTTGGCCACAGCGGTAAAGAGACATTACCAGGTGGCGTTGACACAGCAAGTTCGGGAAGAACTCTCCTGGTGGCTGAAAGAGAGGAAGGTGGCTTCAGGAGTTCCCGTTCACATTCACAGCATGGTGCATGTAACAACAGATGCAGGTCTCCGTGGCTGGGGTGTGCACTGCGAAGGGTACTCAGTGCAAGGTATTTGGACGCTTTCAGACAAGCAACACAACAGAAACTACCTAGAGTTGAAAGCTGTCCGCTTGGCACTGCAGTGGTTTCTGCAGCTAGTAAAACTATGTCACGTGAAGATATTCATAGACAATATGACAGTCAAAGCGTACATTTGCAAACAGGGTGGTTTACATTCCGTGCTGTTGGTGGAAGAATCCACCTGGTTGTTCCGCTGGGCAGAGAAACATCTGAGCTCACTCATGGCGGTACATGTGAAGGGAGAGATGAATGTACAAGTGGACTACTTGAGCAGGAATTGGCTGCACCCGAGAGAATGGTCTCTTAATGTGCAAGTCTTTCACACCGTGACAGCTGTTTTTGGTCAGTTACAGGTGGACTTGTTCACTTCTGGTGGAAACGCCAAGTTGAAAAGATATTTTTCAATAGATGGAAGCAGAGGTGCGGAGGCGCACAATGCTCTGTCAGTGAAATGGCAGCTGGGAGTGCACTATGCATTTCCCCCAATACGGATCTTGCAGAAGGTTCTATCAAAGATCCAAGTGGAGAAGGTGTCAGTGGTTCTGATAGCGCCTTACTGGCCAAGGGGACTGTGGTTTCCGATGTTGATGCAAATGGCACAGGCACCGCCATGGAGGTTACCGCTGAGAGCAGATTTACTCACCCAGGGTCCAGTGGCCCATCCAGATACCAAATGGTTGAGTCTGGCAGCATGGAGATTGAACGGAAGTTTCTAATGCACCAGGGATATGCAGACAATGTGGTCCGCACTATGTTGGGTTCCTGATGAGAGACTACTCAGAGAATATAAGAACTTGGAAGGCTTTTCAGAAGTGGTGTGAAGTGAGCAAGGTTGATGTGGGGGAGGTAAATGTCTCCCACATCCTGCACTTCCCCCAGGAGGGCTTGGAGAAGGGGTTGCACCCTAACACCTTGAAGAGACAGGTGACGGCATTGTCAGCTTTTCTATCTTCAGATGGGGAACCCTACATGAAGCATCCCCATATAAAGAAATTTCTGAGAGGTGCCACTTTGACATCCTTTCCAACCAGGCATAGGTTTCCTATCTGGGATTTAAACCTGGTACTTAACTCCTTAACTTCGGCGCCTTTTGAGCCGCTGCAGGATTCTTCCTTAAGATTCCTGTCTTTCAAGACTGCATTTCTGCTTGCAGTTACCTCAGCCAGGAGAGTTTCGGAGCTGGCGGCTTTGTCTGTCAATGAACATTTGTGCAGATTTGAGCAGGACAGGCTGACCCTGGACTTCGACCCTTCCTTCTTGCCAAAGTATGTGTCATCAATGTCTCACCCGGAGGAGATAACCTTTACTGACTTTCTGCCCAAGGCCTGTACACCCTCTGGAAAAGAAGTGGCACACTTTGGATGTAAGGAGAGTAGTAAAGGCCTACCTTAAAAGAACAAAAGGGTTTAGGTGATCTGACGCTTTGCCCTGTCTTTCCAGCCAAAAAGTTGGGTCAACGGGCCAGCAAATCTGTCACTGCTGGTTGGATCAAGACATGTATCTTCCTTTGTTATGATTATGCAAAGAAGCCTCGACCAGAGAACGTGTGGCCGCATTCGATCAGGTCAGTGGCAACATCAGTGGCATATGCATCTTCATGCTCCTTGGAGAATGTATGCAGCGTGGCTGGCTGGAAAAACTCATCGACTTTTGTTAAACACTACAAGCTGGACAAGTATAAGTCTACACAGGCGGCGTTTGGGCGCCATGTTTTGCAGGCCATGCTGTAGATATATACCTACCCATAGAGCAGCTTGGGAAGGTTCCATGTGTAGTGGATTGCTCCTCCTGTCAGCCCAAGAATGAAGAGTTGGTACTTACGTGAATGGTCATTCTGGGATGACAGGGGGAGCAATCCACACCCACCCATAGACTAAGGGGAAGTGTGTATAAGTCTAGGGTGGGGGACCAAAAAAAATAAAAATAAAATAAACCAACTAGATACGCTAGGAAAGAGAACTGGCTGGAGAAGGACTGGAGCGGTTAACGGTTCTTTTGATGTGACACATAGACAGCTCCTGCATCGGCTGGCACGAGGACAACAACCCATGCATAGTGGATTGCTCCTCCTGTCATCCCAGAATGACCGTTCACATAAGTACCAACTCTTCATTCCCTTTTCTCTTCTTTCTGGGGCTTGAACCCCTGTCTCTCTTCTACTTTCCAGTATTGCTATAGCTATAACATAGGAAGGAGTGCATAACTATCTTTATTTATAGCATTTGTTTCTCATCTCTCAATCCACCAGGAACCTGCACTGGCTCCATAGAGTCCCTTAGTGGGAAGTTACTGCCCCCAGCTACCCAAACAATTTTTCCCCAACTTTCTTTTGCTCAAAAGTCCCCACCCCCGAGTGGCATAGCAGACAGTTTTCCATATCCCCCCAGCTATTTTAGCCCCAGGAGACCCCTGCTTTTTTTTCCAACAGGAAATGACCAGAAGGTTGGTTTCCAGGTTACTTGTTAGGAAAAAGGTCTTTCCGAAGCCTAAAACAGGCTAGGGAACAAAATGTAGAGAAATTGTTCCTTTGTTGCCTTAGGATATGGCAAGCCTTTTGGGGCAAAAATGTTCTTCCAGTTTTTAAACTGGGTGTGTGCTTGGCTGTAAGAGATGGCCTATGCTATATTCTTTAATTTGCCATTAATATATTTATGCTCTTTTTTTATTTTGCAGAAAGGGAATAGAACAATTCTGCTTGAATGAAGATGCACTTCAGTAAATTCAGAAGCCTGGAGGACAGAAAGAGCCAGCTATTTAATATCTATTACAGCAAAACATATGCTTAACAATGAATTTGGGAATTTAAGTATATTATACTTTTGTCCACAAAATGTAGACTAGAGACTGCTGGAGCTTGCTAACAATACAATGCCACGGCTTAAGAAGACCTTAGGCACTTCTGAGCCTTCTGTAATGACAGTGTTGTTACAGTAAACACCATATTAGGGTATTGTAACTTGTAACAATTGTAATAATTGAACTGCCTGTGCATCAGTTTAGAAAAACAGTTCAAGTTATCACCCACACTGAACAGAAATAAGTTCCTGAAAGTACTCTGTCTTGTATTTAACACAAAATGTAGGGCAAGATGATGTCAATGTGTGCTGTACTGCATACTTAAGGGAAGTACAAAACATTGTAGAGGCTCTTTCAGATCTTCTGCCTAGCCCAGTAGTGGGGAAATTGTGACTCACCAGATGTTGTTGGACTGACTCCCATGAACACCATCCATCAGGCCTAGTTGCCAGAGATGATGAAAGCTGAAGTCTTGTGAGCCACAGGTTTTTAGCTAAACTCTTTAAAAGGGAGATTAACCTGAGAGATGAAATGTGGTGGTCTGTAGGTTTCTCACTTTATATGCATGTTCATTACTGTGTGTGTAAAAAGCTGCACACATTTGTAGCTGCAGGGATAAGGATTGCCATACTCTCAGTCAGGACAAATTTTACTCAAATTCTAAGCATGGTACCTGGTGCCCATTTGGACTGTCATCTAGTTTAGACTTTAAGCTTTTGTTCAATATAGTAAGTCTCTTGCCCTTGTAGAACCCAACTTATGGGGCAAAATATGGAGACACTCTTTTATTTAACTCTTCTACAGGAAACACTTCTTTCCTGTGTTTCACTCACAAAAGAAGGGAGAGTGAACAGCTCAGGTGGTGGAGGAACACGCTGAGAGGGTACAGAGTGGGGCAAGGGAAGGAATAGGGAGGAATGAGAGTGAGTAATACAAGTAGTGGAATGTGAGAAGCAGGGGAGAAGTGCACTGAGAGGGAATGAGGAGAAGTAAGGGACAGAATAAGGGGGAAGTGAGAGTGAGTGTAAGTGATGAAGTGCAAGAAGCAAGGGAGGGAAGCATTGAAAGGATGTGAGATAAGAAAGGAAGTAGGATCAAAGAAAGGAGTGGAAAAAGCAAAGGAGGGTGGCACTGTGAAAAAGTGTAGCAAGGGAAGGGGTAGGATGCAAGAAAAAGCAGCACTACTAGTGGAGTGCAAAAAGCTAGGGAGTGATGCACTGAGAGGGTGTGAGGTGAAATAAGGGAGAGAGTAAGATGGAAGGGGAGTGAATGATGTACATAGTGGAGTGCAAGAAGCAAGGAACAATGCTTTGCAAGGGAAGGGAGGGCACTGAAAGCAAGGGAAGTGAGTGGTGTAAGCAGTGGAATGCAAGAATCAAGGGAGAGAGGTATTGCAAGGAACTAAGCAAGGCAAGTGAAAGAACGGATGAAAGGGAGCATGAGTGGTGTGAATAGTAGAGTTCAAGAAGTGAGGGGGAGGTGTGCTGTGAGGGAAGGAGTAGAGGGAAGGGTGAGAATAGAAAGGAGCAGAGAGTGAGTGGTGTATGCAACAGAGTGCAAGAAGTGAGAGGGTTTTATGGTATGTTTGCTGAGGGGTAGTGGTGGTGGAAGGTAAATTCCATGACCAAGCAGAGATTTGAAATTGAGTCTCCCTGTTCCAAGGCCAGCACTTAAAACATTACTCTCTCTCACTTCTATTTGTACAAAATGGTATGAAGGTTAAAACATTGTGGAAGAAATAAATGCAGCAATTAATATGTTGAATTTGCATAACTAAAATGCAAATTAATATATGGTAATATATTACATAATATGAAAACTTGGTGTCCAGATCTGAGGAAGCAGAATATGACAATTCTATGCATATGCAGAGGGATCAGTTTTCTGATCGTACAAAGAAAAGCTCTCTTGGAAACACAGTTGTTTTTCGAGGCTTCTCCCCACATATTATAATTATTGGGCTAAAAACAGTATGGAATTTAAATTAGCCCCAGAGATTTAAGTCCCAGTGATTTCAGTAAGCCAGTTTGATATATGACCAGCTCTGGGTCAAGCTCCCTGTATGCAGGAAAGGCAAGGAGCCTCCAGTTGTCTGGATAAGGGATTCTGAGAGTTGTAGTAAAATTTTTAACTTTTTCAGGCCCCTCCCCCTTTTTTTGGTGTCAGAAAATGTTCATTGATGAGCATAAGTCGAAATGGTCACACATTGCCTTCCTATCAGTAGCACTAGAAGCCCTCATTTGGAAGCACCTCTAATTAAAAAAAGACAGATTTTTCCATTTTGTGAAATTTTTCAACTGAAGTGGGGGGGTATATGTGAAAAAACAAAACAATGTGTCATTTTGGGTGGCAATTTAGTCCTATATTTTTATAAAGATTTCCAGCTCAGGTTCTGCTCAGTTTTAAATCTTCAGTGCTCATTTTGTTTCAGTCAACACTCAGATGATTAAAAAGGACAGCAGGGGGCACCAAATCTACATGTCTTTTTTTTTAAAGCCCTATTCATAAAACTACAGTTAAAGCAAAAACTGAATGGTAGAACGCAGCTATTTTATTTAGTTACTGAAATTTAATTTCCACAATTGTCCTTTATAAAAGATTATTCAGTTGCAACATATAAAATGTGGGAAATCAGCACCACTGGGTTTCAACTTTCTCCTCTTGTTCCCCCTAACATGAAACTACAGACAACACTCCACGGATAGGGTGAAGGGAAATTTACATGTGCTTATATTGATGGAGCATACTGTCAAAAGCCTTAATCTGTCTTCAGGTATGAAGATCAAATAGATGGAACATAGATAGATATTATTGAAAATAATAAAATTCTAATTTAGGTTAAGGAAACCCACCTTCCATTACTTATTTTCCTTGCATAAAGAATCATCATTTTAAAAGTCTCCCCCCATCTGTATACATAACATACCTGAATAAAGCAACAGAACAACACTGTATTCAGGTCGAAACTAGATCCCAGAAGGATATCATAAAACTGAAAAGGATTTAATAAAATGATTGAAAACAGGTATTTTCAGGATCAGACATTTCAACTTGTGCCTTCCTCTGTCTGTCTTTGTTTTTGCATATGCGCATGTACACACGTTTGTATTTGTGTATACTTCTTCTAAGAAGGGGAAAATGTCTCTGGAATTATTGAGGGTTTCCAATTCTTTTTGTTTTGATTTCACCTGCATATTCCCAGGTTTGCATCCAAACACTTGCTTTGAAACATCCTGGGTTTCCCTCTCTCTCCACTCCCCAGAGCAGAGCTTTCCAAACTTTTCACGTTGGTGACACACTTTTTTGGACATGCATCATTTCGCGACACAGTAATTCCGCTTCACTAGCAAACCAGAGGTTACACTAACCGCTTATAGGAGATACAAACACACGCATAACTTGTAATAACAGAATGTATGGGGACACAATATATCTCATGAAAACCTCTCATATATTTTTTAAAATATATTTTTTAAAATATTTTTTAAAATTTATGATTTATAAAATAATAACGTACCTTTCCAAAATTGTAGGTGATACATCTAGACACTAATAATGTGGTACATCTAGGGCCTTTCCACATTACACTGTTATAGTGCTATTAGTCCACTTTCAACATCCTGTGGAATCCTGGGGTTTGCAGTTTAGGGAGGGTCCTTTAGAATTCTCAGCCAGATTGCTCTTTCGCCTCAGTAAACTACAAACCCCAGAATTCCATAGGATGTGGAAAATGGAAGAATAGCACTATAACAGTGTAGAGTGGAAAGGCCCCTAGGCTCATGTAACATTTCAGAAATTGATTTCCATCCATTTCCTTCCTCGGGTTTCTTTATTACTATCCAGGAGTTATAATCAAAGAGCCAAAGTGTTAAAAACAAAGTGCTAAAGAGAGCTAAAGCTAAACATTAGGATCATTTTATTTTGATGCATGTATTTTTCTTTTTCTCACTCCGCTGAATCTGCGTCCTGAAAACAATAGCTGTGTTTACTAGCAGCAGCCATCTTAACTACTTCCAGCACAATACCAACAGACAGACAGCCAGGCATACATTTAATTTCAGAAAATACTGGGTGAATTTAAACTACCCTGGGAAGTAGGAATGAAAAGTTTTTGGTAATGCCAGGAGTTCCCAGGATATACTTTAAGATGAAGAAAACTTAATGTGGATCCCCGAAATAAAATTGATGTATAAAGGAGCAAAATCTGGGATTTTCAGAGACCTTTTCCCACTTCTGGATGTGCCCTATATAAAATGTTCTTTTATGCTACCTAATATTAGATTATATCTGAGGTTCCTTCAAAAATATGCTTCAATTTGAAGCTAAAAATAAATCCCTCTTATTTAATATTAAAATGCATAAGCTAGAAAGTATATGACTGTAATGGGAAAACTTCCTTTCATTTTTAATTTGGGAAGTCTGAATTGACAGATTTCATTGACAGATGACTTCTGCAAGGAGCAACTGTTTAATAGTGTTAGTCCTGCATGCTTATGATCATATTAGCAAAAGTGAAGAGAGACATGCTGATACTTAACAATAGGGTTGTAATATATACTGAGTTACTGCTTGATTAGATTAATTGAAAATATCTTATAAAACGGCAGGTGGCAAGTGTCATTGTTAAAAGAGACATTTTCTTGCATATTACACTGAAGAAGGGAAGGCCTCTTCTAAGACAGAAAATGTAAACTGGAGAACCCTTAGCTGAATGTATTTATGAAAGAAATAGGTCTCAGAATGCTATGGAATTATGTTTAATATTAAAAAGCCTTACCAAGTCCTATTAATATTTGAAGGCCTTCTTTAGAGTGTTAAAGAAAACTGACTGGAGGCATTTCTGAAGCTGTATCAGAGCTGAAGGTTTACTGGAAACTCTAACTGGAAATAGCATAGAGGCTTTACTTTGAGTATATATGCTCTGTTACTGTATTAATCGGTTAACACATAGCATAAAGCCCTGTGCAGCTCAGGCCCAGGCATTCTGAAGGACCCCATCTTCCTATGGGTTAACTGCTTGGGCTTTAAAATCTTTGGCAGAGGTGCTTCTCTTAGGCCATTTCTGCATGATGATGGTCCAGCGCATCATTTCATCATAGTCCTAGCAGGGAACAGAGTGCCAGGAATGCTCCCCACTGCACCTCGCCAAGTCACTGTGGAAGGGAGCGCACAGGCCCCGCCTCTTTCTTCTGCAGCACAACCGGGCACTTGCCATTTTTGTGCTGGGAAAGGAAGCGTCCCCAGCACACTTCTGCTGTTCTGCATAGCCAGGAAAGGTGGCGGCGCTGCACATAGTAGGTGTAAAATTGATTTTTCTGTTTTTCAAATACCACACATGTGAAACACACAGGGACAAGATGGCAGCGGGACCGTGACAATGTCGTGCAGAAGCACAACCCACAGGGTGCTGCCATTGTGTCTCAACTGCAGGGCAGTCACAACATGCAAAAAGGGCCTCAGTCACACCACCTGCCCAAGCATGTTTGGTGGGAAAAAGGGAGAGAGTCTTCTTGGTGGTTGCTCCCAGACTCCCTTCCTAGCCAACCTAGAATGACTCCCCCCTTGCTATCCTTCTGTTGGCAAGTGAAAACTTTTTTGTTTTGACATCCTTTTAGGAATTAACTGCAATGGGTTTTTAACTGTGTGTTGTCTTCCTGATTTTTATCTTCTGACTTTTAATGGATTTTAAGCAGTTTTAATTCTAGAGATTGTTTAATTGTATTTTAAAATAACTTTTACATATTTTTATTTATGGTAGGGATGGGCCAACCAAATCCTTGAATCCTGAGCAAGGATTCAAGATTCGGGGATCCAAATTCCACCACCAAAAGAGGTGAATCGAATCTCTTGAATCCTGCCCTGGTCTCCCACTGGCTGCAGCTGGATCCTGCCTGGGGCAGGTGAGAAAAGGTGGCGGAGAGCGTGATCTCACACTCCCCGCTCTGCTCCCACCTGCTGCGGGCCCGATCCTTCTCGGGCCGGGTGAGAAAAAGCAGCAGAGAGCACAATCTCGCACTCCCTGCTCTGCTCCTGCCTGCCGTGGGCCTGATCCTGCCCAGACCGGGTGAGAAAAGGTAGTGGAGCGTGTGGTCTCATGCTCTTCACTCTGCTCCCGCTGCCCGTGGGCCTGATCCTGCCTGGGCTGGGCGAGAAAAGGTGATGGAGAGTGCGATCTCATGTTCCCCACTCTGCTGCCATGCACTGCAGGCCTGATCCTGCCCAGGGAAGGGAAGAAAAGGTGATGTTGAATTGCTTGCGTTCCCTTGCTTTTTAAAGCCTTTTTAAAAAAAAGGATTCAAAAGATCTGTGAGATTCATGGATTTCCAGAACCTTTCAGGGATTTGGATCTGGATTCAGATTCAGAAAATTCTGGATTTGTCCCATCCCTGGTTTATGGCTTTGTATGTATTTTAATCTGTTTTTGTTAGGGATGGGCCAACTGAATCCTTGAATCCTCAGCAAGGATTCGAGATTCCAGAATCCAAATCCCTGTGCAAAAATAGGCAAACTGAATCTTTCAAATTCACCAACCCAAAAATAGTTTTTTTAAAAAAATTCTGTTTAAAAAAAGTTTTAAAAAGTTTAATTGTTTTTTTAAAAGTTGCTTTTTAAACCCCTTTTTAAAAAAGGACTTGAAAGATTCAGATCCATGGATTCCCAGAACCTTCCAGGAATTTGGATCCAGAAAATTGGATTCGTCCCATCCCTAGCTTTTGTTTTAACAGTTTGTACATTGTCTTGAGTCCGAGTACTGGTAAAAAGTTGGGATATAAATGAATTATTATTAATAATAATAATAGCCTTCTGAGACATATTCATTAGAGTTTAAGGTCAGTTAAAAAGAATGAAAGTTATAATAGATCTGATATGTAGAGAACTGCATTTCATTTTTTTTTTGATTAGGTAACTGCATTATTATTTCTTTATTAAAATTATATACACATGGTGTATTCAGAAGGAGATACTCTCACAAGATGTTCAAGGCCATTTATAAGTTAACAAAACCTTAGACTCAGCTTTGATAGTGAGTAACAGAGGGTGGAAGCAAATAGTAAATAACAACTTATCATTTGTTCCTTTTCTTTCTAATTCAAGTGAAACTATGTTGCTGTATAACTGTAACATTGCAAGGAATAAGTTCACCCCTCTTGTGGTCTAATTGTAAATTTTTAGTTATTTCTGTAATATTGGGGATACATCCTCACATGTTCCACATGCACATTTGAAGAGTAACTAAATACATCTATGTACTTTTGAAATTCGGAAAGTAATTAGATAGTTTAAAATCATAACTGTAACAGTAAATTTTAAAGATCCTGGAGCTATAAAACTATTTTTTCATTTTCTAAAGTAACTTCCAAAACTTTGATGTATAGCCTGCTGGTGCAGTTCATTTAGGACTACCATAAGGTATGCACAGTATGAAGTTCCACTAAGGATTCTAAGCAGCTTCATTTTGCCCTAGCTGCAGCTTCTAAACGACTCCAAGGAGCACATATAACACATTACAATTACCTGCAGTTATTACCTGTAGTTATTCCTTCATGGCAGGGGGTTGGACTTGATGGCTGTTGTGGTGTCTTCCAGCTCTATGATTCTATAACTCTGTGACCCAATCTATTTAATAGTGTGACTGAACAGAAAAGAGAAGGGCTGCTGCACCTGCAGAAGCTATGTAGAAGAGAGAATTTCAGTGAATGTACCTTCTCATAACTGTATCACACAAACAGCTCTTAGACAATTATTAAAAGTTTAGGAACCCTGCCCTCTTTTATCTGACCATCCTGAGTGGAAGATTAGGGCATGCTATGATATTTTAAGGCTCATGTGTTTTGAAGGGGGAGACATGGAGATTTTCAAAACTCTCTAGTTAAAATAGATACAAGCTTTAACTACTTAGCTTTGACACAATTGTGATCTGGGGCTCTAGCAGGCTGAACAGCATATGTGATGTAATTGGATGCCTTTTTTTTTCTTCAAGAGTAAGGTTTTCTATGTTCAGTGGGCCTTGATTTTTATTATAATGTTTTAAGATTATAACACAGTAACAATGGAGGGAGCCCCACTGAACACAGGAAAGCAAATAAAACATGCCAGTATTTTGTTGTTGTATGCCTTCAAGTCATTTCTGACTTATGGCAACCATATCATGGGGTTTTCTGGAGCTGAGAGTGTGTGAAGCACCCAAGGTCACTCAGTGAGTTTCCCTGGCTGAGTGGGAAATTCAGTCTTGGTCCATTTCTGCACGAGAGGGGAGAAGCAGTTCACTGCATGTCAAGAGTGGTGTCTTTATACTCCGATTCAGAGAAATTCAGAAACTGTGCTGTCTGCACTCCCCCATTTACATCATACTACTGCAGAGAACAACGGTTGCTGCATCCACAACAGCAAGTCCCTGGCCACTCCCATTCCCCTCCCTCACCCCACCCCACCATCGCTGATTGGTCTGTTTCTTTAAAAAAACACACATATTTTTAACACATTTCTGTGTTGCTACATCTGTGCATAGGTATGTATGTTTGTTGATATGTGGAAAAAAACAACAATGTCTTAACAGTCCATTACCAGATCCACTCTCTTCCTGACGTCTGTTTAACGCATTAAGCAGCCTATCCTTTGATGGGTGGAGAGAGATAGGAATGAAAATGACTGAAGGGACAGCCTGGGAACACTCCTAATCAGTCATTTTTGCAATGTGAATTGATGCTATGCTTCTGCATCTGTCGAAAACCGAAGCAGAACCAGTTTGGGAGATTTACATTGAAGTTTTCTCATCTTTCACATACAGTGGTTTTGTTACCCTGTATGTTGGGGGTCCCGGGAGGGACGCCCAAATTACCAAATAAAAACACAAGATGGGGAAATTAACTCGAGCACTCCCTTAGGTTAGCGAGAGGCAGGGCAACTTTAGCTGGGACCTTGTAACCTATGTATACAGCATCAGGTCAGAAGAGCAGTCAGGCAAGGTTTTAAAATAGTAAAAATGATAGTTTTATTAGAGGACGAACAACAGGAAAGACACCACAAGCACACAACTAACTAAGAAATTAGAAATGAGAGTTTTCGGGGGAAATGGGTGATATGACACCTTTTCTCGTAGTCCTGGAGAAAATGGAGAGTTGCAGGGAGGAAAGCTCAGCACAGTTCGCTGAGGGGGCGACTCGCTAGACAAACTGACAGCAAGGCAGGATAGCAGCCCAGAGTGTTCCGAGGAGGGCTCGGAATTGAGGACTTTTTATAGGGTGGATTGTGCCTACAGGCCATGCCATGCTTGGTGAGAACAAAGGAAACTTGGAGCGGGACAAAAGCGTTGGGAAAGGTCAGGTTTTACATGAGTAGCTTAGCACTGGATAACAATAGTGTAGCCAGTATGCAAACGGTTCGGCATTGAGAGGGTGCCGGCTCAGGGCCGTGCGTCTTTGCGTAGAGTTGTGCTTAAGCAAGGTGTGTCTGCAAGAAATGGTCCCTGAAGCAATGGAGAGGCATTAATCTGCCTGCCTAAACGGGGATTGGAATGTCCAACCATTACCGGCCGCACCTGTTTACATGCTTGTCCTGTGGCCCTTGCAAACACGTGGAGCAGGGTGGCAGAGAAAGGTCAAGTGAAGGTCAAATAGGTTTGATATCAAGAGATATCTGGTGCTATCACCTGGCATGTCAGAACTGTGGTAACAGTTACTCATCGCAGTGCACCTCAGTGGACCATTCTAGGAGCCGAAAACACGCAGAACTACAAGGAAAACTACAAAGCTAAAACAGTTCAACGTGCAGATGGGGGGTAAGAATTCGACACGGCTATGATGTATCAACCTCGTGCCGAAATGGCACTGTTTTCCAGAGTTGTAGACCAACATTCAAACTGCTACACCATGCTGGTTCTCTAAGTTGTATATATCTTATATGAAATCTCCTCTTCTGCACAGGTATTAAGTGCAGCAGTCCTGCAGTTGTTTGCATTTTTCTGCCTCGTAAAATAATATGGACATCAAAATAAAGACAACATTAAGCAGAATACTGGCAGAGAGCCAGAGTGGTATAGTGGTTTGAGTGTTGGACTGCAACCCAGGAGACCAGGGTTTGATTCCCCACTTGACCATGGAAACCCATTGGGTGACCTTGAGTGCATCACACACAGCCCAGAAAACTCCATGATATGTTCACCTTAAGGTTAGAAATGACTTGAAGACACAAAACAACAATACACAAGTAATAAAGGCTGAGGAATCCTGTGCACTTTGGAGTTTGTCCACCATAATACTTAGAATTTGACTCAAGTTTGTTTGAAGCAGACAGGTCCTGGGTTTATCTCCAAGCCTGTTATATGCCACTGTTGTCTTGGCTTGTTTTTCTGAATCTCTCACAAACATTCACACACCAGTTTTATCAGGAACTAGTAGATCTGTTCAAGAATTAAACTGGCACACTGTCAGATTCAAAATTGAAATAATTTAGTCACTGCAGCCTACCAGCTGGAGACTCATTTTTTAGCTCCTTTTGAAAGGAGAACATTGAGACTTTTTATTTTCCATGTTAGTTGCTTCATCTTATCTACATGAGAGGAACTCAGACGCATAGTGGTGACGAGATAAATTTGTCTGAAACAATAATCATGTGGGATGAACCTCGGTATTTTAAAAAATGTTTGGTAAAGTTCTATACTAAAGAGCATGGAACAAACATAATAGTAGTGGCAATGGGGGTCCATGACTGGGGTGGGAGTGCTTGGCTGTAAAATGGTGGAGTGAAGTCCACCTCCAAGACCGTGAGCTGCCTCTGAGTCATGAGATTGGAAGAAAGGTCTTCTTTCGGTTTTAGGAAAATTAAGTTATTCTTGTTTCATCAGAGTGGAGATGCTAGCTGAGGTGTGTGGCAGTAACAGCAACATCCCACATGATAAGTTCCTTCTTCTCTGGGTGAACTAAAGATACAATGAGAGGGAACCTCCTTTTCATTTAGCCTTCCAGGGTCTCCAGCAATGAACAATAAAGCTCTGTTACTGCGTTCACTGAACACAGATATAAGAACTGTTGCATAACTCAACACTGGAGACACTGAGATCTCTCTGTAGATGAGAAGATGAACTGAACCAAGTTTTGTTTTTTATCCTTATTGTGGTGTTCTGAGTGGGGAACTTTAAATCTGTCATCTTAGTGCACCACAATGGCAATTACAAATTGGACCTCTCTGCAGCCTGAGTCTTTATCCTCAATGAGGCATGTTGGGGATGAAGATGATCTTTGATCTGTTGTGCAGTGTGTGTATATGTGTATGTGAGAGAGAATGGAGAGTGTAAGAATGGTGTGGGGTTTGTGAATGGTAGATGAGAAAGAATTGTGTGTATATAAGACAATGAATGAATGAGTAGTGGGGGAAGAGAGAGGTAGTGAGAAAATGATGTGCTTGAATGGGCCGGGGGTGGGGCTAGGTCTGCAAACCTGTGTGTGTGAGAGAGAAAGAATTGTGTGTATGTATGAAGATGGAGTCTGCAAAGCAATGTTTTGTGTGTGAGAGAGAAAAGAACAGGTGTGAATGGCATGAGTGCATGTGGGTTTAGGTAGGTGAATGAGTGTGAATGATAGAGGGAAGAAGAACAATGCTGTGTATATGAAAATAGGGTTTTCCTCCTCCATGGAGGGGGGCTGCAAACCAGTGTGTGTTGCTTTATATGCACGTGTGCGCACACACACAAATAGAAAGAAAGTGATGCATGGATGTGTGAGAATGGTGTGTGAATGAGAGAGAACAGGAATGGATTGGCTGTAAAAATCTCAGGGAAAATACATGCTAGCTCTCGTCCCACCCGTTTGGAACAAAAGCTCCCCTCTGCCCCACAAGCTTTAATGGGCTCCTGCTGCCACTAGCTGGCAGACACCAAACTATGCTGTGTTCTACAGTGCAGATATACAGACTAGATGGGCCTACATTTCTCAAACTGCATTCAAAAACCTACTGTTTTTATCCATCCTTAAAGGGTATTAGCATGTTTTACTGGAATTTTTACTTGAAGTTGCAGTTCTATGTTCAGTTGTTTGAGAATACGATCCACTGAATCCAGTGGGCTTTACCATATATGTATAGGAATGTTCTTTTAAGCAACATCTTATAAAAATATGGCCAATCTGCCTAAAGAACAAAAGAATTCACCCTACCATAATGTTATAGTTTTAATATTATAGATGTTGGTCATCCAACATGCAATTTTTCCATCTCTCTCTCCCTCTCTTTGTTAATTCATCAGAATGTCCCTAGCTTTAGTATAAGGGGAAGAGCTTCTTTTATCCACATATCAGTGTATATGAGCTTAAAGGTCTTCCAAAGGCATTTCAGCAGTTTAAAATGGAAACAAATCCATGGACAAAAATCTGAGAAACCAGCAAATGATGCTATGATGAAGAGGATTTGACTGTCTGGAGAAGGCTTCATGGTCCAACAGAAACCTCAGGAGGACTGATTTTAGCCCCTTGGTTCTCATACATACTTACCATAACACACCATTTTTGTGTTGTAATGTTCAGCGTCCTTCTATAGTGAGATGTTGTAAGACTTTTTCTTACATTATTCTGGCCCTACACATGTTCTGTTCTCTAAAACAATCCAAACAATCGAGCATTTCAAAAATAACTGTCTCTTATTTCCACCTTTTCCATCAGAAATCACAAACAAAAAAAGAGAACAATTTTTATGATCCATTAGTAGGAGCAGATATGTAACAGAAGCTCAAAGTAACTGAAGCAGAAATTATCTGTTCCTACAGAAGTTTCTAAAACTAATAGCATTTAATAATGATTGGTTAGATTTATGCGAACTACCAGAAAGTACGAGTTGTCCTTTGTTGTTTTTCCACTTGATAGGAAGCTATAATGAACCTAAAAACTAGGGATGGGCCAAATGAATCTGCGAGTCCTCGAATCCTGAACAAGGATTCAAGATTCGCAGATCTGAATCCCCGAGCGGGAGGACTCAAACTGAATCTTTTAAATCCACACCTCCTCCTGCCCGCGGCTGGTACAATTGGGCTGGGGCTGGAGGGAAAGGGTGGCTGGGAGCATGATCTTTTCTCACCAGTGGCCAGCACAGTCAGGCTGGGGCAGGTGGAAGGAGGAAGCAGGAGCATGATCTTGCTCTCCCCATCATTTTCTCGGCTGCCCCAGCGACGATCAGGCCCTGGGCGGGTGGGAGGAAGCGGCGGGGAGCATGATCTTGCACTCCCCCTCGTTTTCCCAGCTGCCCCAGCCACACTTGGGCCCAGAGCAGGCAGGAGGAAGTGGCGTCACTCCCCCTGTCGTTATCCCAGCTTCCCCAGCCACGATTGGCCCCCGGGCAGGCAGGAGGAAGCAGTGGGGAGTGCGATCTTGCTCTCTCCCTCGTTTTTCTGGCTGCTCCGCTCTTCTCCTGCTCCCCTCCAAGAAGATTCAAAAGATTTGAGATTCATGAGATTTGTGGATTCGCAGAATCTTCCAGGGATTCGGATCCAGATTCACAAAATTCTGGATTTGTCCCATCCCTACTAAAAACATGAGCTCCCCCCCCAAACAATTACTGGGAATCAGGGAAAGAAGCAGTTCAATCAATTTCTTAATTCTGAGTTGGGAAGGAGACATTGTTCAACAGAAAATAATCCCCTCACAGGTATCCTAAAAAAGATGGGGGACTCCACTGCAATTAGGAGAGGGATAGCCTTCTAGATGTTGTTGGACTGCAGTCCTAACATTCCCCAGCAGCGGCTATGCTGGATGAAGCGGCTAAGATTTTCAGTCCAATAATATCTGGAGGACCCTGCTTTAAGAAATCCATGATATGCTGCACCTCTCAGAGTTTCCTCTTGCACAGGGATTAAAGGGGCAGGAACCCTGCCCTCTTTAGCATTTATCAGATAGATTCCACCTGATCACCTTATGTGCGGGAGTGAACTTCAAGCAGTGAAGCAGACTGTTCGAAAGCAACTAACAACGCAGTTCCTCACCAGTAAGTGCCACTGTGTTAAAATGGACTTACCATCTAGTAAATGTATGTAGCCTGAAGGTTAAGGTCTTCATGCAGTAGCTAGTCCCAGTTAAAGTAGGCCCAATCGCCAAATAGCAACTGAGGACTCTTCTGGATCAGATACATGTGTTGGAAGATGGTGGCGGTCATTGTTTTATGGCCTGCCCTTTAAAAAATCCAAATGATGTTTTGTCAACCATGTGCTTCATTCTCTACAGTAGATATACCTCAGTTTAATGAAGTATATGTGTTCCAGGCTTTACTCCTTTAATGGAAACTTTGGTACCAGAGGTAGAAATAACATGGAAAGAATAGGGATAAGTTCCTATACCACAAAAAGGCAGAGCAGTTCAACATGTTTCAGCAAACTTTTTGGAAATAATATTATGTGATGTGAAATGAAACAACCAGGTCAGGTAAGCCTTGCACAAGTCAAGAAAAACATTTTGAATCTTCTAGAGACCACTTGAAAGCTTCTTCCAAAATGCACCTGGGGATTATTGTTTTTTTATTTCAATAGTCTCCACTTTTCTTATGATTTTCATTTTGATGGCATAGATCTATGCATTTTCAACATGCCAGGGGAGCTGGTGAGGCAGGCTAATCTTCTTTACCCTTTTCTTTCTGTTTTCACACATACTAAGTAAGTGATTCTGGAGGCATTTGTTTCCCCTTGCCTATTGTATGTAAGCACGCACAGCTATAGTAGGATTACCTAGAGCAGAATCTCATTCTTTCCCAGGTCAAGTTTACTGCAGACACACTACTGTAATCAAACACTGAAAGATTAACTTTCTCCAGTCCTCTTTCACCATCCTCCCAATGCCAGTGCTGTAAAACAAGCTGGACATACAACTTTATTCAATATGCTGGGAATACAATATATCCCCATCATGGCTTTAGTGTTTTTCTTGGAAGGTCATAAAGAAGGTGACCCTCTACCACTTCCTTATGCAGTGTGTTGGTATTGCTGGAGGGACACAGAGAAGCCCACCCAGCAGACCTGATTCCACAGGCAGGTACATATAGGGAGTAGTACTTCCTCAACTGTCAAGGTTGCCAGCTGTTAGAGCACTAAATGTCATCACAAGCATCTTAAATTCAGACTAGATGTGTCTTGGCATTCAGTGCAATTCTTTTAGAACAGGATTGTTCCAGTCAACAATCAAGCGACTTTCAAATAATGTGATCATTGACAATCGTGAAGGGGGAAAACAGCATCTTTCACTTGCCTTGTGCTCCCTGTCTCTAGGCAGTGGTGCAGTTTGGGATCAGAAGAAGGAATTAGGAAAATGAACAGGAGTTACAGTGTGCTGCTACTGCACCATACACCCCCATTTTGTGAGATGTGCTATTTTATATTTTATGGCTGAAACACTTGTTTGAAAATGTACTGGCTATATGCATATGCCAGGTGAAGATGACCTCAGACATGGTTAGGTCCTAAGTTCAGAGACAATTAGGCAGGAAAGCCTGATGCGTATAAGCTTGGGATAATCCTTTTTAAAAACTGTAAATTGTAAGCACTCCTGAAAACAATAGCAGTGAAACTGCCCAGGTGAAGCAGTCAGGACCCCCACTGTGAGCATATCCTACCGAGACCATCCCCGTTCACCTTACCTGGCCAAAACATTAAGAGATTGTTAGGACTCCCATCAGTGTTTTGTCAGGTAAAGACAATACAATCAGCCCATTCCAGACTCCTTTGTCAGTTTTGTGGGAAAGCCATTACTTCTTTGTCCATGTACCCTTCTTCAGGGCAGGTAATAGGTATAAAAACCCCAGCTCCAACCCCAGTAACTTGTAGTGCTTTGGACATAGTACATGGTGCCCAGATCTCTGTTCTCCTGTGCTCCCCTCAGACTTGCTGCCTGAACCACTCCACTTCAACCTCTTGCTTCAGGATTGGTAATTATTAGCCTTTCCACCCAATTTCTCTCTATCCAACCTTTTTTGCCTCATTTTCCAATAGCCTTGTATAGTTCTTGAGAGTGTCTGATTTCTAGTGTGTTTGTTAGCTGCAAATAAAATACCCTGTTTAACCCTTTAATTGGAGTTCTTTCTACAGTTAGTACTGGTTTACATAGGTGAAAAGATCCTGCCATTACCCTCCTCTCACAAGCCCCCTTAGAGCCATAATTTCCCAAATTCCAAGGAGACACTGACATTGTAGGTGGACCCCAAAGTTCTCCACATGTTAGGGTAACAAGGGGGTACTACTAGGGCAGCTCACCTGTGGGCCTCTAAAAATGAATTGGCTCTATCCTGAATTTCTGAAGTATAGGTGGATATTCCCAGTCAGCTAATTAAGCTGTATGTATGAGTGAAAATAAATTGAGATTAGAAAGGAGCAGCACTATCACAAATTCTGAAGGATACCAGATTAGACTATGGAGCACTGATAGCCCACACACATATATACATATATAAGAGTGGTGAATAAAATATTCTCTTTAGAAAATTAAATAAATATAAAACCATCAGTTTGTTGATAAGTGTATGTAATCCATATAGGAGTAATATGAGATATTTAATAAATCTGTGACTTTACAAAACCATAATAGAATTAATCCATAAAATCAGGAAAGGTGTTTAATCCCCTTAATTAATTTTCACATTCCAAGGCAGATTCAGATAAGTAATATTATACTATTCCAAATGATCTTGACTATGTACAGAGTGCAACAAACACTATTCAATAATTTTTGTCATACCCAATAATTAGATCCTTGGATATTTGATTTTATAATTAGTCAATTATTAAGACCAATGCAGCTCAATCAGTTATAATGCTAAAAATAATAGCTGGACCAACAGAAAAAATTTGATGTGAACATATTGTGAGGATGAGATTGCTTCCATCTAACTGAATATCTAAATAGCATTAAGGCTGTTAGTCCTAGATGGAATGGAGTTAAAATCACTACATCTGTATTTATGCCTGTGACATTTCTGCAAGTAGTGGCATTTAACTGCCTATCCATGCTTCTCATGTTGACAAGTATCATTATCCTGATTCAGGTACTGAATACTTATGATTATATTTAGTGCTTTAATTTTTCCACAAAGAAAATTTCATTGATCTTCCAATCAACACTTCCTTTTGAATACTGAGTGGCAGCAACTCTTTGTGATGGCCTCAGAAAACTATATAATATTGGTACATTGTGAAAAGAAATGACTCACCTATGATTGCTGTGTCATGAGAGTAGGAACTGCTCTATATAAAGCAGTTCAAACTTAATTATGAAGATATCCAGGCATTTAATAGTAAAATATATTGTGAGTTAAAACTTGCAAAATAAGATAAGGAAAAGCACTCTCTATCTAAGCAAGTGTTAAACTAGTACTTTATATATATATTTTTTAAAAATATACATCGCATTTCTATTAGCCAGTTTCTATTTCCCATGAGTCTGTGTGACAAGGCCTTCTTTTATTGTCACAGACTGGTGTGGTAGCTTTCCCAATCTGCTAAAGTGCCCTGTCACTTTCCTCAGACCTGCCTTTCCCTTTAAAACACTGCCTTCATGTAAAAAGGGTAAAGCCTCTCAGTTGTTACTTAGAACCCCTCTAATGATTTAAGGTAGCGTGGTTCTGTTTGGTTATAACTACTGAGAGTAATTCGGCTGAGTCAAAATGTATAAAAATCTACTATAATCTTTATTAAAACAACATCTAGAATACAGTGTTGGTTTTCATAGCTCAAACAGATCTTCAGAATGCCTTTAGACAGTTTAGACAGTTTCTCATATGTCTACATCAGTATGAAGGCACAGGTGTCTCACACACAGCCCTCCGGCTAACTGCCTGCCAAGGCTCAGTTCCCAAATCCAGGCTACTCTCTGACCAGATTCAAAAGTGGGTTGATTTTTCTTCTGCCTCTCTCTTTAGGCTTTCTCTGAGAAAACACACCCTTCTCACTCAATCCCCCTGGTTGACTGAGAACCTCTCTGGTTGAAGGACTAAGGCCATTTCCACACTACACTGTTAGAGTGCTATTATTCCACTTACAGTATCCTATGGAATCCTGGGATTTGCAGGCTAGGGAGGGGCCTTTAGAATTCTCAGCCAGAGAGCTCTTTGACCCCAGGAGACTACAAACCCCAGAATTCCACAGGATGTTGGAAGTGGAATAATAGCACTATAACAGTGTAGTATGGAAATGGCCTAAGTCTTAGCCCTTGCTCCTGAAGTCTGACCAAAACCAGTTCAGTGTACCTGCTGTATATGCATCTTCTCTTGGACCTCCAACCGCTCCTTCACATGAATGGGCTGGGTTTCTCTCTGGAGTGGTGTATCTGGCTGCCTAAAAACCTGTTGCTGGACAGGTTCTCTGACACCCAGGATAGCCTAGGGTCTGTCATGATCTGCTTTATTTATTACAGTTCTCAAATTTAGCCAGTGTCCCTCAAATTTATTTGTAGATCAGAGAGTACTTGGTCTTAAAGGATTTACAGAACTATAGCAACAATCCCAACAGCAAACAACAAAAAACACTCTACTTTGGCACAGCAATCCTGCTTATCCTTCCAGAGAACTTGAACATCAGAGGCTCCAAGATGCTCAAAACCCAACAGAGAGGAAGAGGTGTCATGTTTTCCCCCTCAGTTTTACCCTTTTTCTTCATTTTCTTTTTATTCCCTCTTGTTCTGGGGTGTATGGGTCTAGAATCTGAAATGACTTCCAGTCATATAGTTCAAAGGCTGCCCTCATTCAACCAGTTATTATACAGTATATCTCACCATGTTGGAGATTTGATGTCAGAGAGGAAAGACCTGTGAGGGTTTCTGTATGGTTTGGGGAAGAGGAGTTGAAGCAAAGTTAGATCACTCTTTCTGTTCTCAGAAAATGAGCTCTATTTTATGCTCCACTATGGCCTCTCAAGGAACACGGGATTGCATTTTTTAAACAAGCAAATACGAGTAACTCAGAAAGTAAACAAAATTTGGCTACCAGTACTGAAGAACACTAAAATCAAGACTCAAAAATATGCCAATGAATACCACCCAGACTCTGGAGGTCCCTCTCCAGGGAACAATACAATGAGTTGCTAATGTACTTAATGCACTGTTATGCATATCCCCTGACTCACAATACACCCTGGGGGATATCCCATTTAACAATAGGCCATCACACAGGCCAACTGTAACGTATGCAAATTGCTCCCTCCCACCCGGGGACTACACAAGTATATATACTCTGTCTTACTTCCATACCACTGGATCCTCTGAAGATGCCAGCCACAGATGCAGGCGAAACGTCAGGAGAAAATACTAATAGAATACAGCCTCAAAGCCCAGAAAACCACAACCACCTATGGATTCCGGCCCTGAAAGCCTTTGACTTTACGTCAAATAAGAGATTATTTTTGTCTTTGAGTAAATTAAATTTCAGATATGGTCAAATAACAAATTTGACAAAATCATTTGCTAAACACTGGCCTGATAATCAACCATTATTTTTTATTTACATTTTAGGTTATCATGAAAATCACCTTGTTGTTGTAGTTGTTGTGGGGAGGGAGTCAAATCATTTTAACTGAGGCAATGTTAGGATTGCTATTCTAAAATCTAAATAAATGAATGAAATGAAATGATGCCCTAATTTTTAGTTTAACTCATCCTTTTACCTCTAAACCATTTATTCCAATGTAAGATTTTGTGGCTGGAACTTAATCGTCTTCCTCCTCTTTCTTCTTTTTGAAAAATAAAAATGAGCCAGTTTTTAATCTTCAGGCTGTTTGTTTCAGTACAGAAGAATGCTTAATTGAATACAGGCAAATATGCTAATACAAAGTCTTTTTTTTTTGAATCTAACTATTTCATCAAGCAACAGAGATTGATAATGCCATATGTGCATCAACGCCGCAACATGCAACTTCTGAATAAATGTATTTGTAATTATTATATAAAAGTGATTGAGTGCTATTACACATGCCTTTTGTCTGCTTATGAATGTTGAAAAAACAACAACAAAAAACACCAACAATAATAGATTTCATCTTGATCCTTCCATTGGTCCTTTTTTGTTAAGGTGGCTCTCATGTTATGAAGCTAATATGAGGGACAAAGGTAGACAGATGTTTCCCATTTCATCTTAGGTTTCTTGGTCTAAGAATGGAAGGAAGCAGCAGGTTTTCCAGGCTGGGTTGTTTTAATATGCACTATAGTTCTGTGCAAAGAAGGCATACTGGTCTTGCAAAAGATTTTGAGGTGTATTCTCCATCTGTGTCGGGACCAATCAAGCCTGGCTCTGTCATTAGACAGAATGAAGTGGCCACCCCAGGCTGCAGGTTATGGGTAATGTTCAAGGCCAACAAGTTTTTTACTTTATTATTGCATTTTTATTTCCAGGAAGCAAGAGAGATGGTTATGGTATTTTTCTCCTTTCTGCGACAAAACAACATGGCTACTAGATACTTTGCTTTGGGTGAGTGGATGTGAGTTGTCATTTGCTGTTCTGCTTCTGGCAGCACAATCTCTTTCCCTGTCTCTGAGAACCTACTATGTAAGAAATGACACGGGAGTCCAGATATGCTTGCTTTTTCTGGTGTGGTGATAGCCATGTTTGTTTCTAGGAGAGAGGGGCAACTTTCTTGGCAGGTGACTTCTATTAAATGAGAGTTGGCATTGTGAAAGGCTGGTGCAGTCGATCTGTCCTTATCAGTTGTGGTTCTGGCCATTGCATTACACCTCCACAAACCAAACTTCATTGACCACTAATTCTAAAGAGGCTACACTAGCTGCTTTGTATGCTTCCTTGAAAGCAAAGCCACAATTTGCTTTGGGCCCAGATATGTGCAGGTGCAATAGTATGGATTATCCTTCACAAGGAGGTGCAACTGATGCCATTATTGCAACTGTTTTGGCACCTGCTCAAACACCTTTTCTTTACCCAGCCATTTTATTTGGTTTATTTTATCTGTTCTATTATATTTTCTGCTTTCTCTGTTTTTGGCACTGTGCTTTAGTTTTAGGGCTTTTTTTTTAAATTAACCATACTTGGACACTGCTCCAGTATTTGTAGGTTGAATGGTGGTTTATAAATTGTTTTAATGAACAAAGGAAAACCATTTGTGCTATGCTGGACATTTTCCCACAACATTGCCAGAGCATCAGTATAACAGAAAATTTCTGATGTTGTCTTGCAACAGCTGCTCAGGAATCGTGGGCTGTAGCAAATAAATTGTAATGCTTAGGAAAGTAACAAATAATGATAATAAATGTATTTTTAAAATCCAATTGCTCTACAATGTTGTAAACTTTTTGTCTGTGTTCTGTGTATGCATATTATAGATTTGCATCAGAACAGAATGTTTTTCATAGATTACAAACAACCCATCTGCTTGATTTTTTTCATCCATATTAATGTGGATTATAAATATGTAGGTAGTAGAGGAAATATAACACAATACTGTACATATGATAGCTAGCAACTGTTTTCTTGAAAGACTTATTGTTTTGTAGTCTTTTAATGGTTTTTTTTTGTGTAATTTTACTGCAAAGTTTTCAAGAGAAAAGGGCATTCAAAAGTAAAAGGACAAACATATCAAAGAATGCAAGTGTATTCATCATGTTCTTACATGAGTGTGAAACCTATTGTAATCTGTAATTGCTTTGCTCAACTAAATGAAACCTAGGCCATTTCTGCACTACACTCTTATAGTGCGATTATTCCACTTTCAACATCCTATGGAATCCTGGGGTTTGCAGTTTCGGGAGGGGATGGTCAGGGAATGGAGATTATTTTCCAGATTAGGAGGCAAGTTGATGTCGGGTTGTTGTTGATGTTACTGTTGTGTGCCTTCAAGTCATTTCTGATTTATGCCGACCTTAACGTAAACTTGTCACAGTGTTTTCTTGGCAATTTTTATTCAGAAGGGGTTTCACTTTGCCTTCCTCTGAGGCTGAGAGACTGTGACTTGCCCAATGTCATCACTGGTTTTCCACGGCCAAGCAAGAGTGTGAACTTTGGTCTTCAGAGCCATAGTCCAATGCTCAAACCACTACATCATGCTCTTGAATCCGGATCATCCTTTGCTATTTGATGTGATGAGTTAATCATTCTGAGATAATCATTCTGAGAAACTAACTTGGAATGTAAACACACAGGGGACCAGCTGTGTCTTGCCAAGTCTACCGACCACCTTTAGGCTGTGGGATCAGTTGATGATGTTCAGGCAAGTACCTCAAACTAGAGGATCCCTGTGCCTCACAGATGCTATTTTTCCATTATTTTTCTCTTTCATATAAGAGGGAGGAGCAGAGGCTAATGCATGGTGACCTCACATATCACAAATCTATTTAACAGACCAGACTTGTGTGTATGCAGTCATACATGGAAATAAGTCACACTGGGGTGAGTGTGTATAAGTTTGCCCCCTAACTCACAGTCATGTCAAGGGTGTATAGCATTGCATTCTAAGTTGCAATCTTTACAGTATATCTGTGGATGATTCAGACATCAATTAGTTTTGTGTAACAAATGAGTAAAGTTTTCCTCCTTCTCCTGTTTCCAAACCAGAATTCCAGTATAAGTGCACAACTTGTTTACTGGAGACTGAAGCTGCTGCTGAAAGTGACAGAAAGTAAACATAGGCCATTTAAGAATAGAGAATGCATAGCCATAGTAACTAGAGAAAGAAACATATTAGACTTTATTATTAGACTAAAAAATTAGACTAATTTTTAAAAAAGATGGATGATACACAATCACAGTTTTCTTAAACCGTTGTAAAACATTTTGTTAACAACAGGTAATGGTTAACTAGTGTCTTGAGTGGAAAATTGAAGCCTGCCCTTCCACCAAATGATGCAGTGAAGCACAAAATCTCTCTGTAGCTACCCTGATATTTACCTTTGGCTTTTAAAATGTTGTTGCTGCTGCCACTGCTTTTAATTTTCTTTTACATTTAACCATTATTGGCACTGCTATTGGTTTGATTGTGCTTGTGTTTATTACCTTTGCTACCCAGAGAGCCTGAGTTACAGAACAACTAGTGAAGGGACTAAATTAATAAAGTGAAATCAGGTAGAAAAAAAAATTAATCTGAACAATTTTAGGATTATTCCCTCCACATTGCCATTAATGGCTCTTCTTTTGACACTGTTCCGTCTGTTATATCCCCATTTTAAGTCAGTAGGGAGACCTTCTGGACTCTTGAGAGATGGGCCATTTCCGCACTAGACTGTTATAGTGCTGTTATTCCACTTTCAACATGTTGGGAGTGGCAACCTTTGCATGCCTAATTAAATGGCTAGTTTGTTTGCATGTCTATTGTAAGCATAGAGAGACAGCCTAGAGAGAACTTCCTGTTTGTTGGTTAACACCTCTTCCTCCAGCAGGTACACATTCTTTGTTTTTAAAAGGTTCTCTTGTCATTCACTCCTCCTTTTTGCCTTTGCCTTTTGACCTGAAAGCATGTGAGTGCTTAATTTTCTTCCTACCTTCTTCAAGAATTGAACCTGTATAGACTATGTACAAGATTTTGTGAGTGAACTCCTTTATATTTTTAACCAAACTGTTTTTGTGTTTATTTTGAGCTAGATTGTGTGTGTTTGGGGTGGTGTTACAGAAGTGGGACTGGTGATCTGTTCAACTTCCGTTTTTGTGCAATTACTAAACTACTCTGCTGATCGAGAGTCTCATTACCAAGGTCTCTCAATATTCAAATACTTTTTTCAATTTCCCCAACACAACATCCTATGGAGTCCTGGGGTTCGCAGTTTAGGGAGGGGCCTGAACAGCACTATAACAGTCCAGTGCAGAAATGGCCATGGAGGTTCTCCTCCCATCGGCGGGTACTTAAATTGAAATTGCCCTTGTTTTCTTTTGCCTCGTCGCTCTCCATGAAAGCCTTGGTGGGTGGCTAGTGTGGGCTTTTCAGACACTGCTGTATGAACCAGAGAGCTGCTTTGTGGCCACCGTCTTCCCAGTGGTGTGGTTCAAGGGGGACACCGCTGGAAGTGACCCTCAGGTCAAGACAAACCCTCCACGCGGGCGCGCCAGCACAGACTAGGACAAAGCGGCATAGGTGAAAGCAGCGTGAGGGGGTGGAGACAGAGGCCATTTCCGCACTTGCCTGTTCTAGCGCAATGATTCCACTTTCAACCTCCTCTGGAATCCTGGGGTTTGCAGTTTTGGGAGGGGCCTGAACAGCACTATAACAGTCCAGTGCAGAAATGGCCATGGAGGTTCTCCTCCCATGGGCGGGTACTTAAATCGACATTGCCCCTGTTTCCTTTCGCCCTGGTCGCTCTCCACGAAAGCCTTGGTGGTGATGTAGCCTTGAGCAGCCCCCGTAGGTTGCGTTTAAAATGTTTTAGCTCACGAACCAAGATGTATAGAGAAATTAAGCAAAATATAGCAAATTAGAGACAGTTTGTGCCATGTCAGGAAGAACTGGGACCAACTGCGCCAGTTAGAGATAAGCAGAGCATCTTGTTATGAGAAAGAGGAACTGAGTGAAAGGGTACAGAATGTCAAAGTGAGCCTTCATGAATCGTCAACAGCTTCGTGAAGGAAGGACTGAAAATGTGCAAAGTGGCAGGTTTGGGGAGGAGGGCTAAAGGAAACGAAACTCATGTACTGTTCCTATAAAATATCTGTGTTAACCCATTTCGGGGCTTTTTTGGCAGTGGGGAGACCCGGCCTGAAAGCCGGCGCGTAATAAACTTACTCACTTTCCTTCTCTCTGGTCTCCTTATCTTTATTGCCTGCAACAGTGGGTGGCTAGTGTGGGCTTTTCAGACGCCGCTGTATGAACCAGAGAGCTGCTTCGTGGCCACCGTCTTCCCAGGGGTGGGGTTCAAGGGGGACACCGCTGGAAGCGACCCTCAGGGCAAGACAAAACCCCCCACGCCAGCACAGACGAGGACAGAGCGGCACAGGTGAAAGCAGCGTGAGGGGGTGGAGACAGAGGCCATTTCCGCACTTGCCTGTTATAGCGCGATGATTGCACTTGCAACCTCCTCTGGAATCCTGGGGTTTGCAGTTTCGGGAGGGGTCGGTTGCTATAACAGGCAAGTGCGGAAATGGCCAGAGAGACTCTCAGCGGAGGGATCACGGCAGAGCCATGCGGTGTCTTCTGCTAACTCGGGAGAACGCGCCCAAATTGGAGGCTCGGCGTGCCGGAATGAGGGAGGAGCCAGTCCTCGGTGCTTCCTCCTCCTCCTCCTCCTCCTCTTCGCCGGCTCTTTGGCGCGACCGGAGAGACCGACATCGGCTGTCCAACCTGGCGGCGGCAAGTGGGCGGCTCCGCTGCCGTTTCCCTCGACGTGAGCAGTCGCTGCCGGCTGAGGTGAAGGGGGGGCGCGCCGGCCTGCCAACCCGCGGCTGTCGCCAAGGCGGCGAGGGAGGAGGCGTCGAGGAGGGTCGGCTGAAAACCGGGAAACAAAAGCTCTGGGGGGAGGAGGAGGAGGAGGAGGGAGAGGTGGAGCGAGGCGGCGGCACAGCGCTTCGCCCCGGACTGAGCGCTTAGCGCGGGAGCCAGACGCCACCATCCAGCGAGTCCCCGGTCCCTTTCTGCCCGGAGCCTTGCCGGGGCGCGGTGGATGGAACCCGGGGCTCGGGGGAGGTCTCCTTTCTCTGGCACTTTTGGGTGGGCGGGCCCTGGTGTCGGGCTCGTTGGCGCGCTCGCCTCGGCGCGTGGACCCCGGCGGCCGCCTCTGGGGTGAGCCGGGGAGCTCCCGCGCTTCCCTCTCGGACGCCTCTCGCCTTTGGAGCACGTGGACCAAAGTTTTAGGGGACGTTCTCGCCGGGGGACGGTCTCTTGTTCCTGAAAAAAATGTCCCCTTTAAAGGTTTAAAAACGATGGCAAGCGAGCCAAGTCACAACTATGAGGTGTGTGGACGACTGAGGGATGCTGCTCCACTGTTTTCTGAGGTGACTTTGCGCGGGTTTCCCTTCTGGAATTGAAGGGAGAGGACTTCCTCCTGCTCCACATCTCGGAGGGGGTGCCCTGCTTCCCTGGCTGGGGGCACCCCTTCCCCAAGACTCACCTCCCGCCATGGCCTTCACCTTCGCTGCCTTTTGCTATATGCTCTCCCTGGTGCTGTGTGCCGCCCTCATCTTCTTCGCTATCTGGCACGTGAGTATGTCTTCCTCCAAATTTCTGGCAACTTTCTACCACCCTCCAGCCTCCTTTTGCCAGCACATTGGTCTCTCTTTGTAGAAACAGTTCTCACAGCCTTGTGGACTGAAGCATAGGGTCGAGACCAAAGACCAGGTAAATACATAAAGAAATATAGACTGCAGCTACGATGTTCTCATTGCCTCGAAGGAAATTATTTTTCAGTAAGGCTGTTCACACATTCACATGTGAGTCGTGGGAGGGGGTCAGCCCTACTACAAGGCAGAGCTGAGTGTCTCCGGCAGAAGACTTTCAGTGTCCTAGAAGTGAAACAAATGGTTCATGATTTGCCTTTTGTCGTTGTCATTGGCCATTTCCGCACTCGCGTGTTATAGCACGATGATTCCACTTTCAACATCCTCTGGAATCCTGGGGTTTGCAGTTTCGGGAGGGGCCGGCTGCAAACCCCAGGATTCCAGAGGATGTTGAAAGTGGAATCATCGCGCTATAACACGCTAGTGCGGAAATGGCCATTGTATTTTGACTGATGGGGTGGGAAGAGGTGAGAATGAGATTTTCCATCTCATAGAGTCATAGAGTTGGAAATGATTGTGTGGGCCATCTAGTCCAACACTGCCATGAAAGAATACACAACTATAGTACGTCTGAAAAATGGCAGTCCGATCTCTGTTTAAAGATCTCCAAAGAAGAAATATACCATCCTCTGAAGCAGTCTGTTTCACTGTCAAACAGCTTCTTGATATTTAGGTGGAATCTCTTGATACGTGCCAAAAGAACTTGTTTTGTCTGGCTTAAGGTGTTATCCGTCTTGACTTGGATGGGCTTGGGTACATATGCTGCCATGCCTCAGGCAGCAAAATGTATCCTGTGTTGAAGGAAGCATGTGAGCTGGCTAGTGGGGGTACCTGTACATTTATAGCACCTATACAAAAGGGCCATGCATACAGAGGAATGCTCGTATGGCTTCTCCACATGAAAGTGAACCCTGGCTGGTCATGGTTTCAGTTCATAAGGAAGTTGCTTCCCTTCCTACCTCTGGTTGTAGGACTTCTTCACGCTGAAAGTGTAGTGGCCAGTGTCAATGTTGCCATCGAGGGGTAATCCTGTGACTCTTCCCCCACAGTGTTAAGTGAGTATTATGGGAAGGTATTCTGAAGTCCCCCATCAGGTACCCAAATCAAGTGTAGAGAAATAAGTGTTGTCTGCGTGAAATGGAATATTGATTGGGTTTATTTCTAATCACTGCCTCATGAGTTTGGTTTTTAACTATAGCTGGTTGTATCCTTAGGCAACCTATTCCGTTAGCTGGTAGCAAAGAATAGTTTGTGAAGTACAATGCATATTTGAAAAGGATGGATGGGTAGGTACTGGGTGGTGTTATCACATAAACCTGTCATTTTGTCTGAATGGTGGGGTCTTCAGGCAGTGAAGTAATGAAAGCCAATGTGTTTAGATTAAAGCTCAGTGAAGGTCTGGTTCAAATCACCACTGCGGTGGATTAGGCACTGAGTCAGCATAACCTACTTCACAGAGTTTTTGAGAGCTCAAAGGACACTTGGGGGAGAGGAGAAAGAATCCTATATACAGTTGGCACTTCACATTAGCTAGGTTTAGGAATGCAGGACCCTTGCAAAAGTGGCAAAATTGCAAAATCAAAATTGTGTGTGTGTCTGTGGGAAGGGGACCAACACATGGTGGGTCCAAACTAGGTCAGGAAAAGGAAAGGAAAGAGGGTGTAAGTTGACATGGTGGCCCTATACTTCCTCTTCTCTCACCCATCTCCTTCTTTGGGTGTGGGGTGGCATTGGGAGAGGATTTGTGGTGCCAAGAAACTGGGTTGCAAGTTCCCTTAGCTAGCCAGGCAGTGACTGGTAAAGGAGGAGGATGACCATAGGCAGGTTTTTAAAAGGCTATGCAGCTTGTTCAGAACTGCCAGGAGGGAAAGTTCCCTCAGAAAAGAAGCAGCTGAAGTTGGTGGGACAGGGGTAGAAGAAACTTGCAAATAATCAAATCCATGAAAATCAAAACTTGCAAATGTGGAAGGCCAACTGTACTGTTCTGTGCTTGATGGAGGAAGGGGAAGACATAAATGCAATCACTAAAGAAAAAACATGTTTGACAAAATTTCCTATCACAACATAGGCTCCGCATCTTGTTTACTAATCCTCAAAATACAGTATTAGTCAACAAATGATGTTTGATAATAATGCCACCTCTTTTTCCATGTATTTTATTCAAACAAATGAACAAGACTAAATTTAGACAAAGGCATTTAATAGGGAACCACAACAACAAAACTACAAATTATGTTTTATTTAGGCTGATTTTGAGACAGAAGTCTTTTTATGTGGTTGGTTTGTAAGAACTTAAATTAGTTGTTCTATTTTTTTTAAAAAATGTAATATATACCAGTCAGATTTTCATAAGGCACCTTCTAAAACGTATGAATAGAAAAAGCAGAATATTTTTAAGCACAGTAATCCATATCTATTATAGTGTTGGTTTCAAAATGTGACCAACAGGCTTTCTTTTTCTTTATGATAAGGTTTTGTGAATTTCTTGTCCATCTCATTCTCTTTCCTAGAAATGTGGGAAGATAGGGGCCAATATTTGATTGGGTGACATTCTTGATGGCCAAGACAGCAGAAGCTTACTTCAGAAGGATGTGCGAGATGGATAATTGGAGATCTGTAATTGGATCTTCTGTCTCTTTTAATTTATGTCATCATTGAGGGAAACGCTTGTGTAGGAGAGAGAGAAATTGGATAATACAAATGATGGACAGCTGGGCCTCCGCCCTATTTTCAAAATAAATGAAAAAGACATGGGAGATCTAGTCATAGACACCTACCCTCTTGTCTAGCGCAGCCCTCAGATTCTTATTACCTGAAGACATAGGCATCGTCATTTGATGGGGTGTTTGTTTGGGCAGCCTAATTAGCCTCCAGAAATTCTTCACTCTCTTGGGGGCTCTTACAGAAAAAGCTGCATGGTTATCATAATGTGATGGATTGCTGTTTTTGACAGCCTGCCCCTCAAAATATTTTTCCATTACAGTTTGAAAATTAGAACCCTGAAAACATAAATGCGAATGGTAACATCTCAGTACAGCCAAGTAGCCTCTGGAATGCTTGAATGTCCATGCCCAGGAAACCAGGTGGTAGTCACATGGGTCTCTAGTCATAGTTGTGACTAGGGCCATTTCCGCATGAGGCTGTTATAGCGTTGTGATTCCACCTTCAACCTCCTATGGAATCCTGGGGTTTGCAGTTTCGGGGGGCCGGGGCTCTCTCCCGAAACTGCAAATTCCAGGATTCCATAGGAGATTGAAAGTGCAATCATAGCGCTATAACAGCCTCATGCGGAAATGGGTTAGGTTTGTTAACAAAGCCAAAACATGTGGTTGCCAATACTTTGCTGGGGACTTAGAAATAGATGGAAATCTTTGTTTCTGGTTGCTTGACACACTACTGCCACTTAAAGTACTCAATGGCTCATTTGTTAGATAAGAAAGATAAGAAAACAGTGTACAACTATACTGAAAACCATTTTCTCTTGGTGCCTTCCAGTTTTATTGGATTTCAACTCACATCACCCCTAGCTAGCATGGGGTAAATGTTGTTGTTGTTGTTGTTGCTGTGTTCTTTCAGGTCATTTCCAACGTAAGGCAGCCCTGAGGTGAACCTATCACAGGGTTTTCTGGGGGTGAGAGTGTGTGACGTGCCCAGTGCATTTTTATGGCTAAGAGAGGAATTGAACACTGGCATCCAGGGTTACAGTCCAGTGCTCAAACCATTACACCACACTGGTACCAAGGGGTAAACTGACAGGTCTGTTGTTGATGGTTGCTACACCAGCCTTGCCATTAGGTAGAATGAGGTGGATGCCCCCAGAGTATAGCTGTGGGGAAGTATTAAAGAGCAGCAAGCTGTCACTTTTAAATGTGGTATCTGTCAGACAGCAGACTGGCTGGTGACAAGGAAGAAAAGTTGTCACAAGAAGGGAAGTGAAAATTCACTGGAAAAGGGAGAAGAGGGCGAGAAATATTAATCAAGTCATTTAAAGGAGGAAGGGTTTTTAAAAACTGGCAGGCTTTTTAAAAAAGTCTTAAATCCCACTGTGTTAAGGAGGTGAGTGACATGTTTGGGCTCCACCAGTTGTCCTTTTCCTTTAGTGGATGGAGGTATAAGGAGGACACACTCATATACTCCCTTCTTTGGTTTTTCTTTTTCTTCTTCTTTTCTTCCTTTTTTTTTTTTTTTGGTGCCTACCAAAGCAGCTCAGAAAATTGGAGGGGCAAGAAGGCTCCGACTTCTCAGTCACTGAGTTCTTGCAATTAAGTGAGTAACTATAACAACTGATTGCTTGAAAATGCCACCACAACAGTATCTGAGGTGATGAAAGTAGGAAGCAAAGGAAAGAAGAGGCACTTGGCACCACGGAGATAGACACTGTGGGTGGAGAAGATGTAAAGAGCGATGTGAGAGTATTACTTTGGAAGGCTGTGTTCTCACAAATAGGCACTCCAAAGCCTGAAGAGGTACTCGCTTGATCTCCACTTTGGTTCTCACTCACTATTGGGGAAAACACACACATATTCACACACAGGTAGATGGTGAAAAGCATTATGTTAACTTCTTTAAAACACTAAATACATGCCTTATTTGAATCATTTTTTTCTGAACAACCTTCCTCAGACCTGGCACTTTTTAAATGTATTAGAGTACAACTTGCATCACCCTGCTAGTGTGACCACTGGGATGATGGGATTCATTCCCTCTCCCTGTTATTAATTAATTAATTAATTCATTCATTCATTCTTATTAATTCATTGATATCCCACCTTTCCTAAGACTATGGTTCAAGGTGGTTTACAGTAATTAAATAGAGTTAAAGGCACTTGCAAAGACATAAATCAATTGTCATTGTTAAGATACAATTAAATTAATCATAGAAATTAAACCATTTAAGACAAATCAGCAGAACAGCATGCTGTGAAAAGCCCTTGCAGTTAATTCCTAAGTTTCTGTCAGAACCGAAAAGATTTCATTTGCCCATAGAAGGTAGCAGGAAGGAAGACTTTCTCGGGTCACTAGGGAGGGAGTTTCACAGCCTGGGAACAGCTTCCGAGAAGACCCTGTCCTGTGTTCATACTAAGTGTGGGACTGAGAGAAGAGACTCCTCCAAAGATCTTAGAGCCCCTGCAACTACGCAGAGGAAGAGGCAGTGCTCCAGATACCCCGGACCCAGGCCACATAGGGCTTTATAAGTTAGTAGTTAAAGGTGGCAGTTTCCATCAAATTCTAAGACCCACTATCATAACTAGCAGTCTGAATTGTGTTGATGATGATGATAAAAACAATAACAACAACAACAACAACACATTTTTTATAGTTACCTACCTCTCCCTAAGGCTCGAGGCAGGGTACACCATAGATACAATTAAAAACAAATTATGGCTACGATACACTAAAAACACAAAACCATTTAAAATACAAATATTTTATAATTAAAATATATCATAATTAAAAGTGCAATTAAAAGTACAAATACAGTTAAAAGTATAATTAAAAGTAGACTGGGTAGGCCTGCTGGAAGAGATAGATCTTTAAGACTTTTTTGAATCTGGAAAGCATATTTTGCTGTTGAACCTCTTTGGGCAGCTCATTCCACAATCTAGGGGCAGCTGATGAGAAGGTCCTCTGGGTGACAGTTGCCAGTCTAGTCCTGCCCAGTTTAAGTAAATGGCCCTGAGTGTAGAGGACCTGAGTGTATTGGGTAGGAGGAGGTAATCCTGCAGATAACTTGGAGCCAAACCATGCAGGGCTTTAAAAGTAATAACCAACACTTTGTACTTTGCCTGGAAACTAACTGGCAGCCAGTGGAGTGATTTTAATATTGATTCACTCCTTGCTGTACCTGTAATCAATCTGGCTGCCATATTTTGGACCAGTTGGAATTTCCAAACTTGGTACAAAGGTAGCCCAATGTACAGCACATTGCTAAAGTCCAACCTTGAGGTTACCAGCACGTGCACTAGAGGTTGTCAAATTCTAGGAAGGGGCACAGTTGGCATATCAGCCAAAGCTGATAATAAGCACTCCTGACCATTGCATCTATCTGACATTTGGTAGGATGGATCAAGAAGCACTCCCAAGTTGTGAACACAAGTCTTTCAGGGGGACTGTGCCCCTGTCCAGAACACACCTCCAACCCCAGATTAGAACCCTTAATAGTAAGCACCTCTGCCTTGTCTGGATTCAGTTTCAGGGTTTGTTTTTTTTCTCATCCAGCCTATTACCTCCTTCAAGCATTCATTCAGAGGAGACACACTATCATTAGCAGTAGCTGTTTTTGAAGGCATGGAGAAATATATTTGGATGTCACCAGCGTACTGTTAGCACCCTGCACCATGCCTCCGGTTGATCTCTCCCAAAGGTTTCATGTAGATGTTAAAAAGCTTTGGGGATAGAACGGCACCTTGTGGTATGCCATATAATTGCTCCTTTTTTTGAGAAGCAGCTGTCCCCAAGCACCACCATCTGGAACCTGTCTGAGAGGTAAGATCGGAACCACTGCAACATAGTTCCTCCAATTCCCTACCCTGCCAGGCATTCCAGAATATTGGAAGCCAGTGGAGCTGCTGCAATAGAGGAGCTGAAAACTCCCCCTTGCCAGCCCAAGTTAGCAATCTAACTAGTTTTTTGTGCCAGATGAAGTTTCTGAGCATTTTTCCAATGTAGACCCACACAGAGCATGCTGATAGTAAGGGAAACTGGAAGTGAGTAAGGCATGTGTCACTGTGGCCAGATCAGAGGGTGTCACCTTGAGGAAAGCTGTTTTAGAAAATAATTTCAGGTTCACTGTCTTCTCTGTGATTGCTTTTGTATTGTTCTGATATCAGCAGTCAATGTTCTGTAAAGAAATATAATTGCTTTGTCCATTTGTGAGAGGGTATTTATAGATACGTGAACAGCACAGAATAACCTTTTCACGAGTAAACAGTGCAATGCAACCCTTTGAAAAGAACCCACCTTCTGAAACTGAGAGAACCTAACTATTTTCGTATAAAAAAGGCACCATCTAACATTTAACAAGATTTCTCTTATTGTGTTCAGTATCCAGTGTCCTCGTAAAGCACTCATTTTTGGCATCTTTTAGCTCTTGCAAATGTGAATGCCTGCAAAGCCGTGGCATGGCATGAAAATGTTTCTGTGTGATAGCTTTCTCTTTCCAAGCCTGGAAGCCTAAGCCTCAGAACTGAATGAGTATAGCTGCCAAAGGGGAACATGATGAAGACATTTCTTAGGTATAAAGGGGCAGGGAGCCACACTGGCAGAAGGAAACAATTTGGTAGTGCAGGAATGAGCCAGAGGGAGAGTAAAAGTAGCAGTGTTTCTGGATAGTTTGTTGTTACTTGCCATCAAGTTGGCATTTACTTATGGTGACCCTTCTGAGTTTGAGACCTCCATGAGCCCCAGTTATCAGCTGCCCTGCCCTGCCCTGCGCTGGCTTCCTTAATTAAATCAATCCACCTATAATGAGGTTTTCCTTTTTCCCTACTGCCTACTACTTTACACACCATTATTGTCTCTTCCAAATAGTCATGTCGTGTCATATGCCCAAAGTATGATAATTCAGTCAGTTTGCCTTCTAATGAGAGCTGAAGTCACTGACAAAGGCATTTTTTACCTGCTGTAGAGTACAGTTGCACCTCCTGCCTTTCTCCCCTTGGTCCTGAAGAAAGTTCTCTCTCTGCAGGTGGTGCTTGCTTTGGGAGAGAAGTGCTCTATTGTAAATCTGCTTAATTTTTCTTTCAGAGTGAATATATGATATTATCTGTCTCATTTTCAAAACTCTTTCTGTTTCAGGGTTGAGTTTCTGGTTGGGACTTGTTAAAAAGTTGTTCAAAGCAATGTAAGGCATATGAAGCAACTCCTAAGTCTTAAAAATAGAATTGAAAACAAGTTACATTTCTTGTTCTTGTTTGAAGTTTTAATTTCTGACCTTAATTCTACAAGAACCCAAAAACCCTCTGTTTGTGGTTCTCACAATATCTTTGCAATTGTATCTACTGAATCAACAATGTATGGTAAGTTTTTAAACAATTTTTCTTGTCAGAGGGCTATTTAGTACAAAAATATTTTTTTTCAAAAAAAAATCAAGTGTGCCTAAATGTGACCTTTTAGTGCAAAGGTCCTAGCTCAATGGTTCTTCCCCCGGGACCTGCGGACCCTGAAGCCATGATGTGTTCACACATGTCCATTAAGGCTTGAAGAAATGTTATGAGCTTTTACTGTTAAAATAGAAAGGCAGACAGGCAGTCATACATTGATCTCAAAGAGTAGGAGTCTTTTGCCAGTGACAGACATTGTTTGTACAAAGATTATTACAATATCTCAAATGTTCAAAAGTTATGAAACTGGTAGCAAAAAATAGCACTTGCTACTTCTGCATGCAGTGAGAACATGCAAGTGAATGATGCTGAGTGGCTCAGAGAAAGCACATGACATTTCTTGCTACAACACATGTAGCCAGCAGCTGCCTTGTGTTAAGTCTTGATGCTCTGCGGCAACAAAATATATTTAAAGGAGGTCCATGGTAAAGAAAAGGTTAAATATCACTGTTCTAGCTGGTACCACTAAGGAGAAGAGTTTGGCAAGCCTGAGCAGATCTGACAAATCACAGCTTGTGGAATGTTATTGGAGGAACTATGAGGGAAAGAATATAAAACCAGAGGTTTGTCTGACAGTCAGACAGGGCCATTTAGGAACAGCAAAATGGTTAGGGCTAAGAATAGTTAGAGATAGTAAGTGAGAGAGGGAATTTTGGTTTTAACTAAAATGCTACGTTATATTGTATATGGAACTGATATGATCTTAGTGATTTAACTTGTGTGTTACTTATGTTATATGTGTATTGCATTATAAATATTTACTCTCTTATTGTTTATATCTTTGCCTGGGTATTTTGATGTAAGAATTAATGAGGAGTATCAGTCATACATTATCAAACTAAGCCCATGAATAAACACATCTACCTGCCTTGTATGTCACATTGAGGGTAGAAAGACAAGGTGAGTGATAGGAGCCCAGGGGTTAGAACTTTGAGACCAGCTTGGACAGAGAAGTCCTCACAATACCTTTTCTTTTAGGTGTATCATTCACAAGGAAGACTGCTGATTGGAGACAGCCAGGTCTTTTGTCAATAGCGAAGATTAGAGGAATTCAGAATGGAAAATACAGTATTGTATCTATTGAGGAAACTCAATTAATTCTTCATTTGGTTTTCTTTCATTCATTGATCTCACTAATTCACATTAGCTATAATCCTGTGTACAGTTCAGAATGCTTTAGTTCTTTGAAACTCCTAAGAACTGCTTGGGCAGCTTTATGCCAATAGTAGTTTACCATCTCTTTTACCATCCTTTGCTAGATCCTTGGATATTATGCTGTTCTTAAAGTGTGTTGCTATGCAACTATTTTCACTGGTGCTTTTCAATGGGAGCTCAAGTTAGCTGTCATTGTAGAAACCATTTAAAATGTCTATATTCTTTGAGTTTCATTGAGTTAGATTGGTTGCACATTAAAGCTTAAAAAAAAAAAAAAGGAGAAGGAACCTTTCAACCAGAAATCATACACTTTAAGAAAATCTGGTGAAGAAGGAGTGTCATGCAGCACATAAATGATATATCTAAAGGAAGCAAATTAGGGCTAAATCAGACACATTGTTAATGAAATGTGAAAGAGCCAGTTTCAGGATGTCTCAGTCTTCTGAAGTGGTTAAGAAATGTTGTATCAGTATAATTAAGCCTCCTTTTTTTCTAGACAGCTTATCATTTTAAAAAGCTGTTGAGCGCTAACGAAGATCTGATATATTAATATAAATATTAGCATTTTGTGATATTTTCAGAGCTGGTATAGCAGCCAAGAAAGTGAGACAGAAAACAGAAAGTCTCTGGTTCAAATTTTGCTACTCCCATGGACTTACTAGGCAGCCTTACAGAAGTAACTCTCTCTTTCTGTCTGGCTCCGTTCCTCTCTACAATATAAGTACTGACTTGACATTGTAAATATCACGATGAGACAATAGACAAAAAGTGTTCTGAACACTTGAAAATGCTCTACATGTAGCAGGTATTATGATGGCTTGGAAAAATTACTTCTTTGGATTGCAGCTCCCAGGGTTATTGGGAAGTTGGAAGGTTTTGGGATTTGCAGTCCAAAAAATAACCTTTTCAAGATCTCAGTATTATGATTAAGTGTGATTTAAGATTTATGATTTAATCATAAGTGTGATTATTTATGAGATCCAGCATGGTGTATGATTTCAGTGTTGGACTATGACCCTGGAGACCATGGTTTGACTCCCCACTTGGTCATGGAAACCAACTGGGTGACCGAGGGTACATCACACACTCTCAGCCCCAGAAAACCCTTTGATAGGCTCACCTTAAGGTCTCCATAAATTGAAAAGAACTTGAAAGCATACAACAACAAATTATTTCATACATGACGTTTTCAGATGGACAAACAAGAAATTTTAAGTTGCATATAAAGGCTGAAACTGTGAATGCTGCAAATAAGCAGGTCCTGCTGTCAGGGAAGTGTACTGAGTTGAGGGTACACTCAGTCAAAGACTAGGTACGCTGCCTTGTAATGCCTGCATTCCCCCAAGGGATGTTAAGAATATTCTCAGATGTTCTTGTCCACATTGAGAAGTGGTATCTTAACACAACAAGATGCCCTTCTAAAAAAGCCCAAATTGTTAACGTCTTGTGAGAGTTTTCACAGAGTGAGTTTTTGTTTTTAATTTTCATTGTTCAACCCCCCCCCCATTTTTTGTATAAAATAAAACATTCTTGCACAAAAAGTCATCTCTTGTGCAAAATCCATTTTTACATACACACAAGATCAAGTTAATTCACTCACTGGGGGAAAACTTTTGAAATTTATCGTGTGTGTGTCAGAACAAAGTAAGTGAAGATTTACATTCTTAATTGGCCCATGGCAGCCCTGTTAGATTCATATCTATTTTTCTTGAATGTCAAAGGCAACTGGAAATTGAGCAACATTTCCTAGACCAGGGTTGTCAAGGTACATTTTGGCATGATTAGGATTAGGTTGGGATAGGATTTTGCCAGAGGCAGGTTCAAATCAGGAGAATTTAGGGAAGAGGTTAGCAAATTGACAAGATTGCAGAGAATGTTAGAGCAGGCAGCACAATCAAGCAAAAAGTTCTTATAGAGCAGCCTATCTCAACCTTTTTTCAACCTGGAGGCACCCTTGTAATAATTTTCAGATCTCAAGGAATGCCTGCATAGAAATATTATATCTACATTTTTTTTAAAAAAAGGAACCCCTAGGAACTCTTTGCTGAACCTGAGGATTTCAGGGAACCCTGGTTGACAACCCCTGTTATAGAGGATATCAGACATGCAGAAAGAAATATCCTCATATAGAAGCCAAGGCAAATTCAACAGAGAAATTATGTTGTCTGATGCAGGGAGTTTGCTACTGTGGTGATGGGAGAACTGTTGGATGAGCCAGTCAGAATCCTCCCTGTTCCTTCTATTGTAGGGATTTCTGGCAGTTTGAGGGCAAGGAAGCCAGAGTACCAGATAAAAAATAAAGATACGTAAGCTGCTATGCAATACACACTTATTTGGGACAAAATGCCATTAAGCACTTTGATATATATTTCTAAGTAACTATCATAGGCAACTATCCTTGTTCTACAGTATTTGTGGTAATAAAGCCACTGACAATGATCAGCTGATCACTTGTGATGACTCAGAATGTTCACAAACAGTTGAGCTTCTTGGGAAACTTCTCAATAGTCCAGCTGCTTTGAAATAATGAAAGAATAGCTAGGATTAGAATCTTTGATAGATCCTAAGGAGCAGGCTGATACAGGAGAAGATATTCAGGAGACTGGGGAACTATAGTGTAGGCAATCCAGAAGAGTGACTGAAAGATTCAGAGCAGATGGTGAAAATCACAGGAATAGCAACTTGAAGGACAGATAACTATAGGAGAGAAAAACATAAAGAAAAATTTGGGGAGTAGAGGAAGAACGTACTAATTAGAGAGGGAACTCTGTAGAAATGTTATAGTGCTTAAGGGTGGCAGGGCAATATGCTATGGGACAGGGATGGGGAATCTCCAGCTTGTGGAGTTTCCATCTGTCCTGCAAGATTCTTTCACCAATTAGAGATACCAGTTTCTGGAGATAAGAAATCATTTAAAGCCCAGGAAAATTTTTGCATGGAAAATAGCTCTAGTTTGCAGCCTGAGAATATTTTGCATGGAACAAGAACCCTGATACGTGGTTTGCTACCTAGGATGCTGTTGAGCTGGAGATGTGCAGAACTGATCCATGCTTTGCATACTTCATGAAAATTGTCCTTATTGATGAGGTTTACATTGGCCCAGCTCATATTTCTTTTGCTGCTTGCCTCTGCTGTAGTGTGGGCCCCAACTTCATTCATTCTTCATCCTGCTGCAATGTGAAGTCTGAAAGACAACATCTCTTTCTATGATCCTGCATGACTCAAGAAAGTTTGCTCTCTGTGTAGCCACCATCACTTATGTGTTTGGTGAAGATGAGGAAGAGAGCCTTCTCAGGCCATTTCTGCACTATACTCTTATAGTGTGATTATTCCACTTTCAACATCCTATGGAATCCTGGGATTTGCAGTTTAGGGAGGGGCCAGCCGGATTCCATAGGATGTTGAAAGTGGAATAATTGTGCTATAAGAGTGTAGTGCAGAAATGGCCTCAGTCCCTGTTCTCAATTTGTGGAATTCCTTCCCATGGGAAGCTCAATTAGACCTCTCATTGTTCTCTTTCTGCCATCAAAGACTTTTTTTATTATTATTATTTAGATAGGCTTTTGGCTTTTAAATTAGTGTCAGAAGGATCTTTTAAATGGGGTATATTATACTTTTACCTTTTATACTGTGTTTAAATGTGTTTTTAACTGTTGTGACTTAACTTTTAAACAGAACTATTCGTGTTTTAAAAACTTAGATATCAAATAGGTTTGTTTTTAACTTAATGTGAGCCACCTTGGATCCCACACCAGGAGAAAGGTGGAATGTAAAACAAAGAAACAAACAAAGAAACAACAATTCAGCTCCAAGTATAGAAGATTCCCCATTCCTGCTGTAGAGAGAGGAAATAAAAGCACTGGTACTGAGGTATACCTTAAATGCTAGTAGTGAAGCATAACTCAAATATCATAGGAACCCTGCTCTTGATTTTGGTCTTTTGTCCTTCCTAACATGATTTCTACCCATCCACCCCACCTTCTTCCAAATCTTTTTCCTTTTCACCTTTTCACCTTCAGACTCAGCTCCTGTCTCCTGATAACTTCAGCCTCCTTTGATCTATGCCTTCTTTTGCATAGATCTTTAACTTCTTCAGCATCCATGCTGTTGTCTGACACCCCTTCCCACTTCTTACTGTTGTTGAAGTTGACTTTCTCCACCTGTATGACACTGTTCTCTTTATGGTCTAGCTTTGGCTTGTGCTGTTACAAATTCTCCTCCATCTCAGAGGATGGGGAATATAATTTCCAGTTAAATTGGAAACAGGAATGATGACTGCTTCCTTTCAAAAATATTTGCAAAGATTATTGTCATATCCTCATCCCAACCCCAACCCTATTTTCCCTCTAGTGTTATTGTTTAGACACGTATAGACATCAGTTTCTTTTACAATTGGTTTCAGTAAGAAGCAGAAGGAATCAGCTGCCAGCTGAGATTTCAGCAATCACCTGTCTGAGCTACTTGGGCTTGTCCCATGAGTTCTTGGTTTATTATTCAGATTGGCCTCAATCAGCAGAATTTGTCATAGTTTTTATTAGACATGATAATCCTATATGGCTGACACCTGAAAACTCCTTTCTGGAAACATCTTTTAAGATTAATAATAATGTCTAACTCTTGAAATTCTGTTATTGCTTTGTCAGTTTCCAATAACTGTCGGTAAATGAATATGGCAAAAGATAGTTGAACAGATTTGAGCCTACTTAAACCTAAACTAGGCAAGCTGGGTACCACATTCCATCTTCCCTTCTACTTCTCTGCTATTCCATTTTGAAAAATCCAATGCTTGTATTTTTCATGCTAATAATTTCGATGTTATTCATTGGTAATGCTATTAAAATGTAGTTTTACTTTAAAAAACATGAATATTTGAATAAACATAGGGCACACACAAAAATTAACAATGGGGATTATTGAAGAGTTCTTAACATTTTCTTTACCATGGACCCTATTTAAATATCTTTTGTTGCTGCAGACCACCAAGACAACTCAAGATATAAAACTCTAAAGTGCGTCAAATATTTATTTAAAGTTGCTCATCCAAGGTTTTCAGATCTGGAGAGAAGGAAAAAAATGTAAACACATACATTTCTAACATAATATTTTTATTGGATCGATACCATAAAATTTAAAACAACACCTGAATACTGAATCATGGGCTAATATTACTTGTTGATTTTAACTAAAACGAGAAGGCTGGTGCTGCTTTTCACTTATAAGCCTTATTATATTGGGCTTAATAGCTGAATCTTGTATTCTGGGTTCTGACTTAACATTTTTCAAACAATTTCTATATTTATTTTTAAGACGAATTAGAGCAGAGAATGATTTTCACATAAGTATGTCATTATGAAAAGCATCAATACTATCATAGCTCTTTTTGATAGTTCTGGAAAATCTACTTCTGAGTGAGCCCAGAAATTTGGAAGAGACTACAGTTTCAGAACACCATCCGTGGCTATTTCTATGAGCTTGTCTTCCTCTGCTGCTGTGAACCTCTTCAGTTCAACACATTAATTGAAAATAGATCTCTAATCCAGTTTTTGCTTGTGTCAGGAACAAGAAAATATTCACAGAAACTATGCTGCAAATCTTTCAAATGTTGTATGATAAGTGATATGCCTTTCTCAGAAAACTCTTTGTTGGTGAAACTAAGAAGATTCATGAGGTTTGGGAATGCCTCATAGTTTTGGTTTGATAGTTGATGATGCCACAATCCCAATTTTTTCATCATTGCTTCAATCTTGTCCTTCAGCTTGAAAAGCCGTAACTTTTTCTCTTTGTAGATTTAATTTAAGCATAAATTAAATGGTTGAAGATATGTGACAGGTACACTAATTTTACTAACCAGGAAAATTCTGTCAAATGATCAGTGATGTGAAATTGCTGCTCCAGAAGGAATAACTGTATCTCATTTCTCAATCCCCCCCCCCAAAAAAAACAAGGCAAAACTTTACTTCGTGATGCCCAATGAACTTCACAGTGTAGCACAAGTTGGTGATATCCACTGTCCGTATCTTTGCAGAGCTGCTGAAAAAGTCTTGAATTTAGTGATTTGCCTTTTTATAAAACTGACAATTTTGACTGATCCATTTAAAGTCTGTTTTAGTTTTTCTGGTATCTTCTTAGCAATTAGAGCTTCCCTGTGTATGCAGCAGTGGTACCAAGTAACTGACAGTATGATTTCTTTAATCTGTGCTACAAGGCCAGTAAGCTTTCCAGATATTGCTTATGCACTGACTGTGCTAATTCTAACACATTTCAACTAATCCATGTCATGAGATGTTATAAACTTGATTAAGCTGTGAAATACTTCTTCAGCTATAGTGTTTACTAATGAAGATTTGAAGAGTAAGTCTTTGAAAATATTACTCTTGTGCTCGTATCTAACTTAGCACAATAAGATTGCTTTGTTTGTTGTGCCAGTGTTGCCATCCAGTTACAGGGGGACATGCAAATTCTTTCTAATAACTCTTCCTTGATATTGGCTGTCAAACCATCAACTCACTTTTTAACCATGTCACTTGACAGAGGTATTAAGGCAAGGTTGATCAATGCAGAAGCCATGATGTTTACAACAAGTAGTATGATTTCCTCGGGAGTCAGCATGATATAGTGGTGTGAGCATTGAACCATGACCCTAGAGACTAAGGTTCAGTTCCCTGCTCAGCCGTGGAAACCCACTAGGTGACCTTGGGTGTGTCACGTACTTTCTGACCCAAAAAACTGTCTTAAGGTCGCCATAAGTCGGAAATGACTTGAAGGCACACAACAACAACAATGTGAGTTCTTCAGCCATTGTGTGGGATTTTCCAGTTTTTGCTATTAGTTGAGAAACCTTAAACTGAAGCCTTCGCTGCATTTTCATTGTTACAACCAGTTGCAGTGTTTTAAAACCATTTTCCATCCTGGTTTGGAGGCCCGTCAGGGGTCCCAGTTCAAAGCAGAGTCTCTCAGGCAGCAGAGGCAGTAGCAGGCACAGAAGTAAGCAGAAGCTTATCAGTCAGGCAATTACAGTTCACAGGGTTCAAGAAGTCCAGGTCAACACAGTAAGGCAATTAATCCTAGGCATCAGTACAAGGGAGTGGCAAGTGGTATGGTCAGCTTCAAAGCAAGGTTCAAGGTCCTTCAGAAACACAAGCCAAGAATTGGGAGATGAGAGGGTTGCTTCCTCCAGCAAGATTAGTTGTCAGCAAAAATTGATGCTCTTTGTGGTATGCTTTTTATGTTTAGTATTAAGATATCTTTGCAATTTTGATTGTTTAATGGTCTCATGGAACAAGACATTCTAACATAACACACACTATGGCAGTTGCTTGTCTTCTGGGCCTGTACACATGAAGCCAATCAATAGATATTCCTTATGGCACTTTTTAAGATGATTGGAAGAAGCTTCCTTTTGGTTTGAACAGGTTGTACTTTCATCAACATAATCAATACTTTTACATTTCAGATTCAGCCAGCAATCCATCCTGAGGCTCAGCCAAAATGTATTGTACTGATACTCCTCAGAACTGTGGGATCTTATCCCTGGACTATGGCCATGCATACAGTAGCCCCTCCCTCCCTTCAAGTAAAGCTCATATTTCCTCCTGTTCCAGCATCTCTTTTGTAACATGAAAGTTGCCAGAAAGGTGATACAGGTTTCCTTCCACTCTATATATTGCTATATGTTACTCTAGCCTCTTAGGAAGAAAAAAGCAGCCAAGCACAGGGCCATTGTGGTTTGGTTCCAGCAGCTGAGGAAAGGCCCTCTCTTCATACCAGCTGCCATTGCTCTGGCTTCTGAGCGAAAGAATAGCAGCACCATCATGCCTTGATTCCAGCAACGGAGGAAAGGCCTTTCGTCTATATTCCAACTGCCATTGTTGTGGCCTCAGAGGGAGAGAACAGCAGCTAGTATTTGCTGGGCTTAACACCTTCCCCCACTACCATCCCCTTTTCCTTGTGTTTTGTGTCTTGAGTACAGGGAGTTGTCAAATTAATAATTTTAGCCTTTTTGACTAAAGGGCAGGATATAAATACACTAAATAAATAAAATAAATAAATTTAAATAAATGTTATTTAAATTGCTTCTGAGAAGCAATAGATGTTCCAAAAATGTGATGGCATAGTGTGGACAATGTTAGAGTTCAGTGTAGCTACAAAAGCAGCTTCTGGTTGTATGTGTAGTAGCAAGAAATGTCATGTACTTTCTCTCAATATCATTCACTGGCATGTTTATACTGTGTGCAGAAGTAGCAAGTGCTGAGTACATTTTCCCCCCATCAAACAGTTGTTTTCATAACTTTTGAACAGTTTGGGATATTGTAATGAAACTTTGTACAAATGATGTCTATCACGAGCAAAAGATTCCTGCTCTTTGAGATCAATGTATGACCGTCTGCCTGCCTGCCTGCCTGCCTGCCTGTCTGTCTTCCCTCCTTCCCTCCCTCCCATTCATTCATTCATTCATTCATTCATTCATTCTAACTGTAAAAGCTCATAACATTTCATCAGGACTTTGCAGCGCTTGAGGGTCCATGGACCACAGGATAAGAACCGCTGTTGTAGAGAATCTGTTTAATAGTATTATCTGTGCATCATGTTTTAATTGTACAGAGTTGCTTCTCCGTGGGTTGTTGCTATGCCTGAGACCAAATATCTTGTAAACCAGGTTTGGGTGACTTCCCTGGATCGTTGTTGTGTGCCTGCAAGTCATTTCTGACATATGGCGACCCTAAGGTGACCCTATCATGAGGTTTTCTGGGGCTCATCCAGTAGGTTTGCATGGCTGAGCAGGGAATTGAATCCTGGTCTCCAGGGCCGTCATCCAATTCTCAAACCACTATACCATCCTGTCTTCTTCCATGGGTCTGGGGGAACATTTATTTGTTGAGTCTTGACAGGAGGGGGACATGCAAAAAAGGGGAAAAAAAAAGAGAATCCAGCTATGGGGCAATGAAAACTAATATTTTTGTTTTGTTGTAAGAGTACCACTTTCCTTGTAACCAAGCGTGGTTCCCAAGCTTCTTGTTTACAAATAAATTTGCTACTCTAGGAGATTTCTGGTGGAACAGTTCTAGTAGTGAACAAGATATGTGAGGAGTATGCACCTTGCTTAAATGGAAAACTACACTTTAAAGTGAAAACAACTTTTGTTGCTGTGCAGTGCAACTGTTGGTGTCATGAGATCTTAGGGGGCACACAAAGGAAATGAGGAAGTACATGAGGCCTATGGATCACATGTTGCCTACCCCTATTCTAGGGGTGACACTGGTTATTGTTCAGCATTCCTTTGGCAGATCATAATTAAGCAAGGAAAGGATCTACTTTTCGATAACTTATTATTGCAAATCTTAAACACTTTAAGTTTATTCAAAAACCCAAGAACCTTAAGGTTCTCTCAAATTTTTAAAATGTAATGCTCATATTTTTCATGCTATTAAATTCAATGCTATTAGGCTTTAATACTATTAAAATGTAGTCTTAGTTGAATAATCATAAGATATTCTTACAGGAAAAGAAAAAGAAAGAAAAGAAAAAGTGTGGGTGGGGCTGAGGATCTAGCAAAAGTCCAATTTAAAAAAGTTGAGAACTAATTATTTAGTTGTGCTGCTTCAACAAGAATTGAGTATTCACTGTAAGTTCATGACTTCTGATTTCTGCCATGTAGTGATAGCTCTATCTTACTCAGCCTCTTGTTTTAGTGATGTTATGCTACAAGTGCTTATTTAGTGCAGTTATGCTACAGATGCTGACTAGCTGTCAGAAGTCTTTTAAGCATTTGAACAACAATTTCAGTAAGCACGACTCTTTTCATAACATGGGATGAATGGAGGACATATAACAAGTCATTAATTGCTTGTCATTTTAGACCGGTGATTGCAGTTCAGCAGCTACAAAGGACCTGGTGAAGTTACCTGGACTTTAAGTGAGCCTTCTGTTTCAGGTACTAATACAGGAGTATAGAGCTTATGAGAATAACAACCATTGAAATCACTGGGAGTCAATTGTACTCTGTTAATTGGAAGAATACAGAATATATCGCTCCCACACACATTTCCGCTACCTTGAATAATAGCAAAGTGGGAGAGGAAAAGACTAATCCTTAAAAACCTGCATTTTTACAACCAGAAAAATAAATTCAAATTCATTTAATTGGATTCATAATGTGCTTCCCCACCTGTTGTGCCTAGACAATGCAGGTGCTTAGAGACAAACAGTGATCACATCTATGTTATATGTATTGCAATATCTATAGGTAGGGGAATCAATTGAACTTTGAAAGATTGTAAACTTTTATGGGTCACAAGGAACTTGAAGGTCTCTATGCACAAATGTACATTCCTCCTTGATAATATGTTTTGTGTGTATTTCAAATATAAGCTGCACAATTTAGAATTGGCAATAATTAAGCATAATTAAGTTCTAACATAAGCAGTTGGGAAGAGGTTGGAGTGAACACCAGAAGATTCTCTGAAGATGCCAGCCACGGATGCAAGCGAAATGTCAAGAGCAAATACTAATAGAACACAACCTCAAAGCCCATGAAAACCCACAGCAAAGTCTCTGGTTTGATCCTAGCCTTTGCCTGCCCCTCCACCTTTTGCTTAGAAACTCAGGACAAAGAATTGCTCCTTATCTCTAAGTAGGACCAATGAATTCCCTCCTATCTCTAAGTAGGGAATAAATATCCTTAGTGGCTTAGTGGCAGCAAAGATGCCTGCCAAGTATTATATTATGTTATGTTATATTATATTAAGTTTAATTAAGCATAATTAAGTGGACTCTTGGTTTCCTTCCTCCCTGTCATTCTTTCTTTTTCTGTATTTTGTTGCTCAGACACTTTATTCCTAGCAGCGGAATGAGCTCAGTGGGACAGAATTAGACTGAAGACTTAAAGTCTTCAAATCCTCAAGTAGCCAAAGTGGCTCGGTGGGACAGCGTTGGAACAAAAACCAGAAGGTCCTGAGTTTGATCCCAGCCTTTGGCTGTTGCCTCCCTTTTGTTTGTTGGTTTGGTTTGTAGTTAGAGCCAACTTGGTCAAGCACGTGTTAGTGGGGGGGGCTAGCTCATCTGTTCTATTATTGTTTTGGGATTATTTTTAATTATGTATATATGTGTGTGTGTGTGTATAAGTGTGTGTGTATAAGTGTGTGTGTGTATATATATATTGTTTTGCCTTTCCTTCCTTTCCTCTCTCTCCTTCCCATTATTTGTTTTCAATCACCTCCCCATGTTGTTTATTAATATTTTGAGAGACAACAAGCAATACATACATGTTCAAATAATCCCTATAGTAGAATGAAACTCTAGTATACTTAGAGGGAGAGAATAACTAATACACAGGTATACATTATAATCGGCTGGTAGCAGGAACTGAAGGAAGAGGAGACAGTGTGCACACACAGACACAGACACACGTGTGTGTGTGTGTGTGTATTAAAAATAATGAACAAATAAGTAGATAAAATAAGACCCTAAGGAATACAGGGGAAGAGCACCTAGCATCAAAATTTTGGCAGTCTGAAGCATAATTAAGTTCTAATTTAAGCAGCCAAAGGGGGCTCAGTTGGGAAAAGGTTGGAACAAACACCAGAAGATCCTCTGAAGATGCCAGCCACTGATGCAAACGAAATGTCGAGAGCAAATACTAATAGAAGACAGCCTCAAAGCCCATGAAAACTCACAGCAAAGTCTCTGGTTTGATCCTGGCCTTTGCCTGCCCCCCCCTTTTGCTTAGAAACTCAGGACAAAGAATTGCTCCTTATTTCTAAGTAGGACCAATGAATTCCCTCCTATCTCTAAGTAGGGAGTAAATGCCCTTATATTGTTACAGATGGGACATGGCTTAGTTGCAACACCTTTTCTGATTAAATTGAAATATTACATCCTGCACCTCTGCCTTATCTGGAGCATCCCAGGCAACCTAAAATAGTGCAAACCCAAATGCTAAAATTGCCACATAGCTTTGGAGAGTTTCTCAAATTTAATCATGGATGACAAGGAGTTAGGTATTCAGTATCAACATTTAATGCCTAGCTGGCATAGGGCTCCTGAACCTTATGAAGGCTTTCTGCAAGGAAGCCAAATAAAGCTTGTTCAAGTCCCTCTAGGTAACCGTAGTTGAAATAGCACCAGTTAATGCATATTACTTCAAAGAATGGTAGCAGTGTCATCACTAGGAGTGAGCTAAGTGGAACATAATGTGCATTAATTTAACCACAAAGCCTGATGGACATCTTATATATTTGGGTAATCAGGAATTCAGATTTAATTTGGGGATGAGAAAGGAAGGTCAGGAAATACATTGACTGAGATGAAAACAGCTCCAGATTGGCTCAACACAGGATCATGCCGGCACTGATCATGTGCTATGTATAATCCCTAATCATGCAGCACTGATGGATAGATGGTTAGAGTTCTCACCACCACATTGATGTGGTAGACCCTGCCCTATTTGCAACAGTTTGGGTTAAGAAGCAGGTTTAAAGCTAATCACCATTTCAGTACATAAAAAGTGGAGAACCTGAATGCTTCCAGACAATATTTTTCATCACCCAAACTAATGTTTAAGGCAGTCATTTAGGGACAGTCAGTTTCTGAACTGGGATTTCAGATTAAATGGGTAGGAATGCTGCAGGGAGAATGCAGGACAGAGGGAGGGAGCACATACTCTCAAAATCTAGACAGCTTGTATCCATATAATGCCAATCTAAAATTGAGAAGCATTTTTAGAGTATAGGCACAGTGCACAAGGAAATACCTTGATACCACTTTTGCCACCGTACTTCTAACCTTTAGACTTCTAGGATGTGTAGTTTGGTAGGATACTTAGAATTCTCTGCCAGTGAATGAATTTATAACTGCAGTATGGATGTAGCTTGATAGTTTAGTTGTTAACCTGCGCACTGCTAGGTGATTTAATCTAAATAAATAACAACTGATTCTCCATACTACACATGGGAACCATCCAAGATAAATTAGGATAGCTTTTTACGTGAGGGAGAATCATTTTCCCAGTCAATGGCACAGTTCTGGTCTGATGCATCCAACTTTGTGTTACTGGGATGACAGAGTAATTCAATAAAAGTCTTGTATTCCCAACAAACAAGCAAAGGAACAGTGCTCTGTGACATAGTTCCATGCCCAAACATTGTGCCCATGAACTAAGGTTCTTCCAGGCATTGGTGCATACAGGAGAAACATCCTGCAGATGGAAGGCCTATGGAGGTTTAGCTAAGCATGATTGACCCCTACATGAATCAAACTGTCAATGGAATTGAGCTCCCTCTAGGTTGGTCTACCTCTTACAATACATCTTAGATGTTTTTAGGGTATCTGTTTAAAACTGGAATACTTCCTTCTGTTCTGTATTACTTTAATGTATTCCAGAGCAATATTTATTGTAGGACTTGTTGGGGATTTTCACGAGCATTATATTTGCTTTACCCAGGAGCAGAAAACTAAACAAGAACAATATTCTCTCATTGAGTGAATAAATGTATTTAGTGGGAGTCTAGTTTCGAGCCATCCTGTCAGGCATCGTTGTCACCCACTGCCTCCACTGCTCCTCATATGGACCTTAGCTATCACACATCCAACATACTGGCATTCAAAGCTTCCCACTGCAGAGACATATGTACATCTTAGCAAAGCTTTCGGCTGTTTGGCTTAACTGACTTCGTTTCTCTTTTCTCTGTTCTCCTGTTGGTTTGTAGATGTCGTGGGGCAATGCAATCAGTCCTGATGGCCATAGCATGACTGCTTGGACAGTGCAGTGGTATCAATTTTGCAATGTATTCAAAGCTTCCATAGGTGGCCTGTTGCCATGATGGCTGTTGGGTACAACTAGCTGTCCACTATGGTTTTGGTTATTAAATTGACAGTAGTGATCTAGGCTTATTACCATTTGATGGCCTTGGAGCACCACTCGCCTCCATCTGATGTTTTGTTTGTTTTTGATGGTTTTAATCACTTGCCTTGACCGTAGAACACCCTACAGCCTCCAATTTAAGTGTAGGCCATTTGCCTGATAGTTATGGCCTGGACTTGCTCAGGGGTGAGGCCTTAAGAGTGCTGTGGGCTTCCATCTGAAGTTTGGCCATTCACCTCAGCAGTAAATGATCTTCGACCACCGTTGGCCTCCACTTGAGGTTTTGCTTGTTTATTTTGGGAGCAAGGCCTTGGAGTGCTGTGGGCTTCCACTGAATGTTTTATTTTTCCTTCCCTCCTTCCTTCTCATTTGCTTTGGCTTTGGAGTGCCTTGGGCCTCTGTTTTATGTTTTGGTCATTCTCCTGATGGAAGTGTCCTAGGCTTGCTGATGACCTTGGAATGCCGTTTGCCTCCTCTTGATGTTTTGGTCATCTACCCTGGTGGTAATGACTTAGGATTGCCATTGGGCAAGGACTGAGAGTGCCAAGGGCCTCCATCTGATGGGGGTCATTCACTTTGGTGGTAATGACCTATGCTCGCTGGTAAGCGAGGCCCGGGAGTGCCATGGTCCTCCACTTGATGTTTGGTCATCTACCTTGGTGGTAATGACCTGGGCTTGCAGAAGGGCAAGGCTTTGGCCCTTCGTCTGATGTTGTCATGGTCTGTTGCCTATATTGTTCTAGGAGCGCCAAGGGCCTCCACCTGATGTGCGGGCCATTCACCTGGAGGATAATGACCTTGGACTGTTGAAATGAAGGCCTTGACTATACAGGCCGTTCACAACATGTGGCTCATTCTTGACAGATGGCCAGAAGTCTGCATCACATGGTATGCAATAATCTCAACTCATCAAGTTTGCTCAGTGCCGAGCAAACAAAGAAGTCTGTAACGTGATCAGACAGGGCTTGGGTTATTGCATTCCCCACCTCGACATAATATGCTAGAGGTCTGCTCTGTATGGGCAGATGGCATTCATTTGTCACTGGAAGGCAATGAAATTTTTCTTCAGGATCTGCAACAAGGGCTTATAAGCTTCTATGTGTTTGTTGGGGGGATAAGGACTAAGCAGATGCTTGTCCTTATTTGTGGTGGGAAAGGGGGGTCTAGAGACTTTGCTGAGTACCTATGGCACCCTATGGTGTAGGACAAGCCTCAGGAGCCCTCCCGTCTTGTAACTAGACAAGGGGGGAGGATGATGATCGAGTTGTCCTTGGGGCAGGCCCACAGTTGGCCTTCACTTTGGGGCTCATGAGGCAAGGAGGGCATGGCAGGGGGTGCGCCTTCCAGGGCTGAAGTTTGCTTCAGGACCCAGTATCTTGCTCAAGGGAGGTTGGGGGGAGGTCAGGTGATGACCCCCTTGCCTTAACAATTCCCATTGCATTGACTCCCCTTCTCTCATGTCACAAAGTTCAAGGCCCAAGTTCAAGTTCAAGTTCATGCTAAACAGACATATAATAAATTGCCCTAGTTCAACCCAAGCTCTGTGTGTGGTCTCTTCATTTCGTGGGTTGGTTGGCAAAAGATCTGGAGGCTGTCTGTAGGCCTGTCTCCTAGAGCTTGTGTGTTCCTCTCCAGAACTGATTGTAGTTAAGCAATGATGCATTTGAGTGGCCTCAGCTGGGGACTATAGGTGACCACTAAGAATGTTTTATCATTTTGTGTTTTTTGGTCTGTCTTGTAGTAGATGGTTCCTGGGTATTAATCAAAATTAGCATACCCCATTTTCCTTTGTATTTACATAAGTTTGTGCATTAATCTCACTGACTGGTGATTCTTTCCATCTACACATGGATTCCATAGGCACTTGTCACATTCAACCCTATTCAGTAGCTGTTTTGTCAGAATATCAGGATTACAGTGTGAAATCTGTTCTGATTTCTCTGGCATCCCTAAGCTTTAACATAAGAAATTTACATCAGCTTGCAAACAGTTCCAGATGTCTTTGAATCTTCATCACCATGAATTTTCCTGCAGAGTCTTATGTGTTCTTTCATTGAAATCTTGCAATGTGATCTGAACATGAGTCAACATATTTTCCTGAGTTTTTGTTCTCTTGATAGCAATACTGTTAGCAGGTTTAGCCTTAAAAGGTTACTTAAAAAAATACAATTTATTAAGAAACATAGCAGATTTAATTCCAAATGCAAAATAATAATCTCAGCCTGACGTTCTAACTGGTAGGCTTGCATTTCTATTTGTAAATAATTCCCATCTTCAAAAATTATGTCTCTTAATTGTTATATTATTTTTAATTGCATTTGTGTGCATTAGAAAGTGCAGCGTAAGTAGCAAAATGTACAGTACTTGGGACAAGTGGTAAAAACCCCAGAATGAAATAAATAAAAGGTGTTTTTTTTCCAGTTACATTTGAAACAAGATAATGACAAAAGAAATGATGAGACTACTGCTCAATGAGGATGGTAAAATGCTAACAGATCATCATGAAAAGGCAGAGCTGCTCAATACCTAATTTGCTTCAGGGGAGGGCTCCCACAAAAAGAGGATTGTATTATTCAAGATAATATCATTTGCAGAGACTTTGGTAAGGAATCTGGTTTGCAAATCAAGGTTGATAAGTTAGTAAAGAACCACATGGTTAAGCGAAAAAAGTTCAAAACTGCAGGGCCAGATGAGCAACTTCTCAGAGTATTGAAGGAACTTTTGGATATATTCACAGAACCACCTGCCATCATTTTTGTGAAATCTTGGAGAATAGGTGAAGTGTCACAGGACTGGAGATGAGTAAACATTGTCCCTCTCTTCAAAAAAGGCAAAAAAGAATACCCAGAAAACTACAAGTCAGTCAGCTGGACCTCAATATCAGGAAAAATACTATAATGGATTATATAGGAGTTTGTCTGCAAGTATCTCGATGAGAATACAATAACCAGTAGGAGCCAGCATGGTTTGTCAAGAACAAATCATCTTGCCAAACTGACTGGCTGGAAAACTGTACTCAGAGTTGTCCTCAGTGGCTGTGCTTCAAATTGGAAGGATATTTTGAGTGGAGCGCTGCAGGTTCTGTCCTGGGGCTGATGCTCTTCAATATTGTTATCAATGATTTAGATGATGGGGTTCAAGCAAGCCTCATCAAATTTGCAGATGAGGCAAAATGGGGTGTGTGTGTGGTTGCTACACATTGGAATATAGAAGCAGAATTCAAAAGGACCTTGATAAACTAGAAAACTGTGCTAAAATTAATAAAATGAAATTCAACAGAGACAAATGCAAAACTCTACGTTTAGGGCACAAAAACTGAATGTCCAGTTATAGGATGAGGGATACTTGGCTCAGCAGTAGTACATGTGAAAAGGACCTTAGGATGAATGTTGATCATAAGGTGAACCTGAGCTGGCCATGTTATGCTGCAGTAAAGAAAGCAAATGCTATCTTAGCCTGCATTAATAGAAGCATGGTTGGAGGGAAGTAATATCCTCCTTATATTCTGTTTTGGTCAGGCCCTATCTGGACTACTGCATTCAGTTCTGGGTGCCTCGTTTTAAGAAGGATATAGGCAGGTTGGAGTGTATTCAGAGAAGGGCAATGAAGTTTATAAGAAGAATGGAGAACAAAACGTATGAGCAGAGGTTGAAGGGTATGTTCCGCTTATGATGAGAAGACTGAAGGGTGACATGATCACATTCTTTAAATACCTCAAGGTTTGCCACAAAGAGGAGTGTGAAAGCTTGTTCTCTACTGCCTCAGAGAGTAGAACTAAGTCTAATGATTTTAAGTTATAGGAGGATAGATTTTGTTTGAACATTAGAAGAACTTCTTGACAGTGACAACAGTTCAACAATGCAACCAATTGCCTACAGAGTCCTTGGGCTCTCCTTTTCTAAATGTCTTCAAAAAGGCGCTGGACAGCTACCTACTGAGGACATTCTAGCTGGAGATCCTGCATTGAGCCGGGAGTTGGACCTGATGGCCCATAGGACCCCTTCCAGCTCTATGATTCTGTGATAAAAAGAAACAGTGTGAATAGAGTGAAGTGATACTTAATTGGCCTTGGTCATTCTGGTGGATAACATATTGTCCAACTGGCCCAATTTGGCAGGGAGAGTCTTGATTAATCCTCTGTCATCCTATTTTTTTCGGCTGCTTTTAAAATATCCTAGTTTCTCTCTCCTCCTCTACTTTCCCCCTTTGTCCTTAGTTTGTTGCAACATGATTTCAAAGTAAAAAAAGTAGTTTGCACTCAATCACTCTGCAGGGGGAGAAGGAAATGATGAGGTAGAATCTTGCTCTTCTTACTAGACTCAAGAAAATCAAGCTGCCGCATCCTCTCCTAGCCTGTCATCCTTATTACCGGTAATAACTTATAACTTTTCCCATCTTGACCATACTCTGATGTTAGTTGACCACATGTTTTGATCTGCATGGGATGAGCTACATCTGGAATTACTCCAAAGGCGTTGTGTCTCCCAGTTGCTTCTGCTGGATCTCTCAGTAGCTTCTAATACCAACAGTTGTGGCATCCGGTTGATCATTTTGTTGATATGGGACATCATTTCACGATAGTTTCAGCCCTTCTTGGAGGGCAAATTTCACAAGATGGTGAAGGGAACAGAGTCATAATTACTTCTGGTTGAAATTGGATATGGATTTTTTTGCACTTTATTAACTTCCAAGTGTTACATAGATTTGTATTGTTCTCTCTGTGTATATATGCATATATACATACATACACAGAAAGAACAATTTTACAAATCGTAACAACACTTAACAAATAGGCAAGCTATAAGAACTTAAATTGTAATTAATTATTTTGTAGTTCATGTCTGATGGAGAGTAAAGAAAAGAGTAAAGTAAAGTATGGATTCAGTGGTAGTGTCCTGTCAAAAGGAGCTGGTCCAGAATTTTTTTAGGTTGCTAGGAGGACTGTATTCAGAATATGCTTTGTCGGCAAAGATGCTTGCTCCACCTGTTTCATGCTTTATTCTCAGATTTTATATAAAACAGGGTAGTTTGGAACTTTTGTATCCACAAACATTCTAGCAAGGAAGGAAACAGGAAATTAGTTTTTCTTCCATTCAGAGTTTGCATATGGAAATTTGATTGCAGTTATTATTTAGTCACATAGACTTGGTGGAATGAATTGACAGTTATATTTGCAGCAACTTTAGAGAAAACAGATGTGCAAGAAAATATCTGAAAATAAGCCAATAGCTTCAGAGTTCTGAACATTGCAGAGCATATGTCACAAAATGGTGAACAATGGAAAGGGTGATACTGTCTCTTTGCTGATGTTCTAGTCTAGTACATGCTCAGTTCCCTTGAGTGAGCAGTATTACAAATACTTTCCTTCTCCTTTTCCTAACCTCTGCCTGCATTCCCCCCATCTGTGTTTACAGGCTTCCCCCACCTATCTGACAGGTTAGGGTCTGGAGCACTGTCAGAAAATGGAACTGATTGAAAAGCAGAACCCCTGTACTATACTGTAGGGAGCATAAAAAACTTATGGAGGCTCACTTTGGACCAACTTTGTGTGTACTACTTGCAAAATCTCTCAGCTGGCTTGGTGACTTTTTTCCCCTCTCTTAGCTTCCTTTGCAAGCAGTTTACGTGCACAAGAGGTCCCAAACAAGCCTCCATAGGCAGGAGCAACTGATGAAAGAGCAGAACCCTCATCAAATTAACATAATTTGTTCCTAATTTGGAAGTATCAAAAGAGCGAGTTGTCAGATAAATGGAGTGTTGAAAGGTGGGGGCTTCCTCTACTGTTGTTAAGGCTTACGTTAACACAATCAGACTTAAACATGTTTAAAGCAAATTGGATTTCTCTGTTAACCAGTATCTGAAACTACAGTTTGAAAGGTGGCTTCAGAAAAGTCCTGGTTAGAAACTGTCCATGGTTAAACTTGGTGCTGACATAAGCCTTAATCATGATTAAGGCTGAAGGAAGAAATTTGCACCAGAATAGTGAGGAACTGCAGAAATAAAAGTATGATGTGAAGACTATTCCTTAGAGGGACTGCAAGAATAGTGTTCTCTAGAATAGCTTCTCTAGTGTTTAAGATTTATTGCTGACTGTCAGAAATGACCATGTCTTAAAAACTGGCTATACTTAAAAGAAATATATTCCTTTATTAGGTGATTTAAAGACACATGCTACTACTTTTTAATTATTTCTAGCCTACTTTTAAAAACTCAATTTTTATTATGTTATTCATTTATATCCTCCCCTTTTCACAATAATGAGACTCAAAGTGGTCTACAAATTATTATTAAAAGACATACAGTTTTGTGTAGTGGTTTAGGTGTTGGAGCAAGGCTCTGGAGACTAGAGTTCAAATACTTGCTCAGCCATGGAAACGCACTGGGCAAGGCATACTCTCTCAGCCTCAGAGGAAGGCAAGGCCAACCCCTCTTAAGAAATCTTGCCAAGAAAGCTCCATGATACATTTGCCTTAGGGCCCCCATAAGTCAGAAAAAACTTAAAGGCACACAGCAACACCTCACACGTTATAAACTATGCAAAAACACCAGTGTCCCTTTCTGCCTTTATGTCATTTTGAAAAAAACTAAACCATCTACAGCAGTGGTTCTCAACCTTTTCTCTACCAGGGACCCCCTGTAAATATAATTTCCTGCCAGGGACCCCTAAGACTTAAGATTTAAATTTTCAAATATTTAAGTATTCAAATATTTATTTATCTATTTATTAATTAAAGGCTTTTGGAGGCTGGAATTCAAATCCCCATTCAGACACTGGGTGACTTTGGTCAAGTCACATTCTTTCAGCCTCAGAGGAAGGCAAAGGCAAACCTCCCTCTGAACATATCTTGCCCAGAACTCTGTGATAGTTTCATCTTAGGGTTGCCATAAATCAGAAGTGGCTTGAAGGTACACAACAACAAAGTGCCACTGGCAGGAGGAGGTTCTTTCTAGCCGTTGTGTCTCCTCTTTGAAAACTGACCCTCTGAGGCTGAGAGCATTTGACTTGCTTAAGGTCACCCAGTGAGTTTCCATGACCAAGTGGGGATACAAACCCAGGTCTTCAGAGTCATAGTTTGACTGTGTGCACATGCTTGCCATCGTGTCCCTTTTGTCAGTGACATGGCAGCATGTGAGGGTGTGGGCGCCAACATTTGTTTCTCAATTGCATATGAGGGAGCAATTTGGGTGCACATACCTGCCTGCTACTGTGTCTCTGAGTGCCCACACCTCCCTTCTGCCATGTCTGTGAGGAAAAGGACATGGCGGCAGGAATGTGCATGTACTCAGTCTGCTCCCTTGTTTGCAAATGAAGAAGCAGTTTTGGCACCCACACCACAACTGTGCTGCTGCATCCCTGTTGCTGCTGCCTTACTTGGCTTCAGGATCTTAAATCTAGAGCTTCACCTTCCCAATTCATTCATTAAATCATTAATTCATCCTTTCAATAAAAAGTTGTCACCTGTATTACTTGTAAGGATCAAACTAGCACAAAGAAATAGGAGGTTTTGTATATACTTTGGCCATATCAGGAGAAGACATGATTCACCAGAAAGACAATAATACTTGGGAAGAAAGGGCTGTAGGAAAAGAGGAAGACCACATTCCAGATGGATAGACTTAATCAAGAAAACACATTCCTGAATAGGGTGGTTGACAAGCTGGGTGGTTGACAACAGGATGACTTGCAGGTTGTCATAAATTGAAATCATCTTGATGACAGTTAACAACAACAAAATATCTGTACTCAAAATATCAATGACTGAACTAAATTCCACAAAGAAGTGGAGGAAAGGGGAAAGCTGCTTTTCCTCAGCTGCTTTGCCTTCTATGCAGGGCAAGAGTGTCTGTGTCCACTGGTTCATTTCCACCACTGCTTTGCTTTTCCAACCTTTCAGTTTCCTGGCTTTGCGGGAAGGCAAAACAGAGAATGTAGTGATGAGCAAGTGGCCGCCTCCTTTGGGCCTGCAGTGAAGGCCAAGCAGTCTGGAAAAAAGAAGGCTGGGAGAGTAAAGCAGTGCCAGTGCCAGCAGTGAACAAGTGGCTGCCCACCTCCTTGTGCCAGCTGGGAAGCTGAAGCAGCTGGGAAAATAAAGAAGGCAGCAACCTTGCCCTCAGCTTTCTTGGCTAACATGATTCTTGCCAGCCTACCAGGCCAGAGCTTTTTACTAAATGAAAGGTTGCATGAATAAATTGTGAAGATGAAGCAGCCACAGAACTGCTCATGGTAGCTGTTTTGTTTTCTTCCCCTGCTTTGAGTTTTCCTTGAAGTTTTTCTTTTTTTAATTTCTGCAAATCTTGTGGTTCTCACAATATTGCTAATGTCTCTCTCTTGTGTATGGATGAGTCTGTTTTGGGTAGATAAAGTACAGCATTCATGCCTGAATATCAGAAATAGAATGGACTGCCTTCTTTTGTGTATTGGGGTCATCTGTGTAGCTTCTAATCTGTGTTTTCCCTTCATACAAGTGAACATTTTGGTAACACAAAAAGATGGGTGGTGGAACTTGTTTCCTTGGGAAAGTTTCCTTTCTGTACTTGTTGACAGATGCTGGATGAAGGGAAAACAGTTTTGTTTTGGAGACATTTGGGAGCCTTAGAGTTTCTGAACTTCAATAGATCTGCCAGTTGCTTCCTGTTGGATGCCTCAGTTTTGCTGGTTTTTTTTTTCATTGTTTATAGAGGAAATTGTTAATTTTTAAATATTTTGAATGTCAATTTGTCAATCCATTTAGTAGTTTAAAAATATCCTATAAATAATCTGTATTAACTTTTCGTTATACTCAAGGCTTTTGTCAAATCGGACAAATTATAACTGAATTGGGATTCACTCTATATAGACCCTCTATATAAAGAGATTCACTCTATGTAACTTTATGTTCTACTGTTCAACTTTGAGCAGTTTGCCTTTTAGGATCTTCTGATAATAGATGCAGTATACAAGTAGATGCCGTGTGACTTTCGTTTTCTATGGACAAAGCTGTTCAGTTCTTGTGAAGTTCAATTTCTTATCCATTTTAAATGTCAAACTTTTCTGTGTTGTGAGTCATCCGGTAAAGATTTGAATGTTAACATTCAAGTCATTGTTCTTGCTGAGTGCTAATGCTATCCAGCTAAGAATACTGCTTAAGCAGTACAGGTCCACAGCAAATGTCATTGCATGCTATATTTTCCTCAGTTTAATAAAGCCAATTTAGTACTTGCAGGAAGTGCTAGGTTGTCAGCCAGGGAGATTAAAGTCCTTTGTATATTAATGAAATGGATACTGATGGGCAGCTGTGGAGCATAGTTATTTAGCTACATGTGCTCCCATCTCAACTTTTCAATAATATGTACTGAGAACTGACAATGGGAGTATGATTGTGGGGGGGGGCAATAACTTCTAATGTATACTATGTTCAAAACAAGCTTGTCACCTTTGTTCACATTTGTTTGGTCCGTGGTTGAGAAGAAGTGAAGGCTAAACTTCTGTCACCTGTTACATTTCTCTTCAGCTATTGTTATAGCTTTACTATCTTGCTTTCTTGCACATGTAGTTAGTTGCTCTCAGTTTCAGCCTGATTCTGCTCAGAGTTAGACATGTTGGAAAACTGAATAGGCTGATTTAGCTTAGTGACCAGGTTGGTTGAGGGAGTCTCAAGGTCATGATCCTGAAAAATTAATGTTTCCAAGCTATGGTTTCAAATGGAGTCTTTCCCAACTGAACCTGGAGATGCTGTCATGTTTTGCATATTGTGTATGTCTTCTGTAATGACTGTGGCCTCTCCAAAAAATGTTGATGTCTTGCAAATCTGCCTGGAGAGAGTATTCTACTGTAAAGCACTGGAGGATTCAAACCAAGGACTCAGAAAACTGGATTTGTGCACCAGTGGAGTTCAGTGAGATCAGCAGACATAAGTATGCCCAGTTTTACATAAGTTTACATAAGTCTATACATTAGTATAGAGATCTTGGTTACAAAATGGAGCAACCATTCCACTTCATCCTTTCCCATTTGCTCCCGACTTGCAAATAATAATGTGAGAATGGGGAAGTATACCTCTTGCTTTATTTTGGCTGCAACTGATCCTTTTTCCCCCTTCTTGTTCTGTTTTCTTGAGTAAAACTCACACCTCCCTCTTGTAGCTTCATACTATCCTCCATAGGGTAGATGCAGTTTATGATACAAATTTCTCAACACTACTATCTGTTGGCCTAATGAGAGAGAGCATGGAAAGTACTCTAGTGTATGATTATTCACATGTGGTCTGAAGTGGTGCTATCCAGCAAGGACTGTAGTGTGTGATATTTCTGATTTTATATAGTTCAAGTTTTAATGACAGACAATTGAATATCCTATGGGTTCTTTGCTTTTTCTATTCCCTTCCCTTCCCTTTCCTTTTTTCTTTTTTGGAAGACTAACAAAACTTTTGGTTAGTTAAGTATTTTCATGGCAGCCTTTTCTAAACTGATGCCTTTCAGGCAACAGCTTCCATTATCCTAAACCAATTTGGGCAATAGTCACGGAAAGTCAAGGTTGTCTAAAACATCTATATGGCAGCAAATTGGAAAAGATTGTTTTAGGGAGACAGAAGATTTAGGTAGAGGAGAAAAGCTAACCACAAAAGTAGTGAACAAGTTAGCCACTTCCACATTGCAGCAAGCTGGGCATCCTTTCATCTTACTTCATTAAATTTTTGAAATACTATATTAAATAATCTCTGAAGGCAGGAGCGCTTTCACATTCATTGCATGAAGCATTGTGATGAGGGAGTAGGCAATGAAATTGGCGCTTAGCTATCTATAACTGTGGCTCTCCTGCTTATATATTTCCTGAGATGTTTTGCTTTTTCCTGCTGAATAATTTTCCCCTTCTTGGTTCCTCCTCCAGTGCTTCTGTTATTCCATCTGTTACCCTTTGCTTAAAGTTGTTCTGTGCGTGTCCTCTATTTTCCCAGTTTTCCAGCTTTCTGTAGATCAGTTATTGCTAATGCTTAACTCATGAGGATAGTTCTTTATCATTTCCTCCTAAGAAAAGAAGCAGTGGAATATTTGCATCTTCTTCCTTCCCTCCTTCCTTCCTTCCTTCCATGCACGTCAAGTAACTAGAACTAACCAAGTGTGTGTGTAACAGAAAAAAATAAAGACATTAAGTTGGAAAAGACCAAGTATAGATGAGACTACAAAGAGCCCCAGATATGTAGGCAAAGGACTATTATAAGTAAAAGAAAGGTTATCTGTCAGTCTTGACTGTTTATTTAAAAGTAGAATTGTACTGAAGATTAATTTTTGTTCTCCATAAGGCTATAAGATGGCACAGCTGAAGGCAGTGATTGTAGCTATAGGATGCTGGCTATCATCCAAAAGTATAGTATGAAGTTAGAGAGCTCCACACTTTGCTAGTGAGACAGGTCCAAGTCAGTCTTGCCTACATGCAAGACTACCTGGAAATTCTGTCACAGTCTCCAGAGTTCCATTATGAAAAAAAAAAAAGGTTGGCTATAAATGCAAGAAATAATTGAATACTAAGATTACAGAGCTTTCAAAATCCTCTTTGTAGGGCTACTGAATGTTGCTTGGGGTGTTCTTCACCTTGAAACCCCCCCCCCAAATGCCCCAGAACAGCTGGAAAGCTGTTGCTTCTAGTTACCAAAATGGCAACCATGACAGCATGGCTACAGCCAGCCAAAATTCTGGAGTAACTAAATCCAGTAATGTAGCCCTCTGTCTACAGATTGTACTCACTCCTCCTCTAGTTGGAAGCTGTGTACTTTTACAAGGGCCGCAACTTTCCTTCATTCTGCCAAATGTCTGTAACTAAAAAAAGGTAGAACAAGTACAAATGAGTTCTGTACAGTTTCCAGTTTAAAACCTTGGAAACATAGATTTTCTGGTCTGTCTACAGGATGCAAGGCTAAGTACAAATCTGCTGTAAATGCTGTATTTCATCAGTTCTCCTTAAAGTTCGTTTACTGCTATTGGCCCTCCTACAGCCATTATTATGGCCTTGAGGTGCTACAAATGCTTATCTTAAGAAAAAAAATGCCTAGAGCTTTGGAGTATCTTTAGGTGATAGCTTTTAATCTTATTGATCCTTGGGTGAATCTTGTATAGCAGCTACAGTATTGACAATTTGGATGCATGGTAAATGTTCATGCAAGCACATATTCCAAAGAGATCAAACTTTTCAGTCCTAAGTATATTTACTCAAAAGTAAATTCCATTACTGAGAAACATTTTCCTGTAAGGGTGTTTAGGGCTGCAGGCAATTCTATTGATTTTACTCAGACATCCTTACATATGTCATGCAGCTTACTTCCAGGAGAGCGTGCATAGGATTTCAGTCTTAACAGAGCAATGATATAAAGGCATATTCAGCTAGCAAAGATTGTGACAAAGAAATCTTTTTACAGGAGCCCAGCTTAGCCCCCACTGTCTTCTGTCTAGCTGGAAGTTTTTTTGCAGCACTGGAATCAGGAGGATGGTGAAGGAAGGCTGGAGAAAGCCAGACTTTTATGTTGGGTTGCAGCAGTGTGTGCAGTAAACAATGCACTAAAGTTTGACCTGGGAAAGAAACTCTAGGTTATCCTAATGTAGCTGTCTGTACTTAAGTACATACAGCAGGCAAGGTAAATGACTGCTGCCAGAATCACTTACTGAGAATGAGTTGAAACAGTCATAGTTCTCCACCCCATCTCTTAGACTGAGGGACTGAGGGTCTTTGCCATTTGTCAGCTAATTCTGGGCCCTGCCTGGGGTCACCATTATCAGCTTCTGGTCACCTAATTTCCCAACTTGTGGTAATAGTTTAACCAGACGGGCCAGGTTAACATCAGTGCTCCACTTAAAATTGCAAATCTTGGGAGTTTCAGGATATTTATATGGGAAAGAGCAGACTCTTTTGGTGCCATTTTAGGGCCTACCTATGTACGTACATATCATTCCCTTCAGGAAGAATCACAGACATAGTATTGTCTGGGCACTTCAGTTATCCTCCATAACATTATATGTAAGGCTTTATTATATTAAGTCATATAGTCATCAAGATGTTTATCAGGACATTTCACCATAACACTTAACACATTATCCATGACAAACATCATAGTCATTCGATTCTTCCATACTTTCATATTGTCTATTAGAGCATTAACAGCATGAATCACACATAAACATGTAACTGTCTTTAGCTTTTCCTTAGTAGTATCAGCATTTTAGAGTAGCATGTCAGGGCTGTCAGGAACTTTCCTTGGGAAGGCTACATGTGGCTCTTCACTTACCATGTTGGAGGCATGCTGAATAGCAACCAGATCACATGACTCCAAAGTAAGCTGTTTTATTCCCTTCTGATGTCTGCTCAGTGCCTTGGTTATCATCAGAGGTTTAAAGCCGATCCTTCTGTTCAGTACACTTTAGTGCACAGCCCACTTCTGGTATACGCCTTACTACCTGTTGCTGGTGTCTCTAATGTACTAAATTGTAAGGTAACCTGAGGTCATTCTTTGTGTTTTATGTTTACATACTATAAAGGAACATCTAGCATTCTTTCCAGTCTTGAAATCTAAACAAGATTTTTTTTCTCTTCTTTTTTTATTAAAAGACAGCAATGTCATGAACCTTAGGCTCTATATTATACCACCTATAGATTTTATTAGGTTATATGTCCTCATTTAATGATATATAAAAAAATTTAATGGTATATGCACAGGCTGAGGAGTTGGCAATTAAAATTCATCTGTCCCATAACAGTATGAAGAACAAAACAGAAAGAAAAGGGGAAAGCAGATTAGCCTGCACTGCCAGCTACACTTGGCATGTTGACACAGTATAGACTTGTAAGTTTCACTATCAAAAGAGATGTAGAGGCTGTTGAAAGAAAATAAAAAATCTCAAGGTATATTTTGAATGACGCTTTCAAGTGGTCTCTAGAAAAATACTTTTTCTTTATTTTGTTTACTCATGCAAGGCTTACCTGACCTGGTTGTTTCATTTCATATGTGCATAATGTTAGTTCAGGAGTTGCACATGTTGATGTGCTCTTCTTTTTTGTGATGTAGAAACCTAACCTTATTCTTTCTATTGTATTTCTACCTCTAGTATGAACATTTCTGTGAAAGAAGTAAAGTCCAGGAACACATCTAATCCATTAACTGAAGTATACTTGTACTCTAATTTGTAGCTGGGCACACTCCACACTTGGGAGATCTTTGTTTTTCAGAAGAACCCCAAGAACCAGCTTGTACTTGGGGCAAAAGATACATGCTTGGAATTAAATAATTCTGAGCTCAAGAATATGTTTTAAATAGACTGCAGTGACTGAAATTTACAATCCATTCATATAAAATCCATTCTTGGTTATCCTAAGTAGTCAGAAATCCTTGTTGAAGTTCTGAGTTGAAGCCTTCCAATACATCCAGATCTACCTACTGTAATCATACAGGGATCTATCTAATCCTAGTGCTTCATTGGCAGAACAACATCTATAACTTATACAATTAAGACTGGGAGGTAAAGAAGAAAAATATAGCACAGAAAATCACCACATTGTATTAAAATCACAGGCACATTCCACAGGGACTTTGGAAACACCACCAATCAGAGCCAGTCAGAGGCTATACTGTTGGCAGTAGCCTAATGCTGCTCACACATGGATGGATGCTTACTCCAAGCTTAGTGTCCTGCATCTCAACAGCACAGCACTCCTGCTCCATCAGTCTGCGTGACTCAGTTGGTAAGAGCTCCAATGCTGTTAGGAGTCATGTAGGGATGGGGGAGCAGGGATTATGGTTCGCCCCAGACAGCAATGTTTTTGGGGCGTCCTGGCCCGTAGCCACGCCCCTGCATGCCCTAGCCATGCCCCCACGTGCTTTGGCCACATCCCCACACCCCGCAGCCATGCCCCACACCCCGCAGCCACATCCCCACATACAGTGGCCACACTCCCTCCCGCCCCCCCTCCACACACTCCAAGCTCTGCTACTGTGCAGAGACTATGTGTGATGGTTCTACAACAAGGGTTTAAGACCTGCCCAGGAAGGGAAATAGGGTGAGAGACAAATCTATTACATTCTTTTTAAAATGTTAAGTATGGGGATAAATAACAACAATGGGTATAATGAGAGTGAGATTTAGATAGATATAACCAAAATATATAATCAGTATGATTTATAATATGTTGAATAAGTAATATTATGTAAATAGGTTTAGAGAGAAATAGAAATGAAAGCATTTTTTTTGGTTGTAACTTTTTTTCCTTTCACTTTTATGTTTATCACCTTATATTTTTTTTGTGTGTTTTTTTTTCTTATAATTAAATTTAAAAAGAAAATGAAATCTATTGCATTCATGTCACGCTTGTGGCTTTCTTAGAGGTATCTGCTTGACTAACAAATTGACCACTATAGAAGACAAGATGTTGGACTAGTTAAGCCTTTGATCTAATCCTGAAGGATTTTTCTTGTTTCTTATGAAATATAATACAGAAGCAAGAAGTGTTTGGCAGCTACCACTTGAAGTGCCAGGTAACTAATATTGAGTTTTGCAATGAGAAAAGCAAGGAACTGAAACAAATAGTTCTGTGGTAAAAACTGGTTAATATACCCAGATGGTTAATGGAAGCTGACTTTTTCTGAGATTAGGGAACCCACTGTTTTATAAGGCAGGTATTTTTTTTAAAAAAGAGAGAGATCATTGCTAGAATTTGACTATAATACTGTGATGGTATAATCCAGCCCTAGTTCTGCAATCTGGCTCTAAAACAAAAGTGTACAGCAAAATAATAGTATTTTGATAAGTTTCGTGTATGGACCTATTTCCTCCCTGTAGAATTACAGTAGAAATTAATTTTGGTCAGCTCCATATCTATTATATGACTGAATTTTTATAGCAAACTTTTTTGGGGGAAGGCATCTCTTTTGGACTTGCTGTCAACAGCAATGACAGTTTGATGTGAAGGCAGTTCATTTTGTCCAGCAGTTTTCATACTTGAAGCTATCTGTTTATATAAATAAATGCAATTTCTGTTTCGTTGTGTACTTTCAGGTCACTTCCAACTTAGGGTGACCCTAAGGAGAATTTGTCACAGGTTTCTGGGGCTGAGAATTTGTGATGCACCTAAGTTCATGCACTGGGTTTTCATGGTCAAGTGGGGAATTGAATCCTGGTTTCCAGGGTTGTAATCCAACACTCAAACCACTATACCACATTGATTCTCAAAGCAAATAATAAAAACAGAAATACTTGCCAATATGGTACTGGGCAACCAAAGAGGTGTAGAAAGAGGTAAATCTAAAACAAATTTACAAGATGATTCCTTGAGAGAATCGCTGCAACAATAATATTCTGAATTACAGCAGATTTGTCAACAGCATTATCATATTGATATGAAACCAACTTATCAGTTTTAGTGATGTAGCTGGCAGTCATTGAAACAGTAGGTGATGAAGCTTTAGAGACAGGAAATTGCAAGGACTATAATATCTCTGTCTTTAAAAGTCAAAATCCAAGTTTTTCTGACTTGAAGCCAGGGAATGAATTTAAGATTTAGGGTTGACATACAAGGTAACACGATCACTTTGCTGGTAACTTAGCTGGCTGAGATATACCTGGAACTAATTCTTACTAATGGATACACAAGGTACTGGCTTCTCTCCCTAAAATCAAGATAAGCCAAGAGATGACCCATTTGGTGTGATAACTGAGGAAGCTCCAAACCATTATCTTGCAGTTTCAATATCTTTCTTTTCCACTCCATGAGAAAGCACAAAAATTGAAATAATTTCATGGATGTTTATGAACAACTGAAATAAATGGAAGTTTTGCATTTGGAGCCAGGTGCTAGAGCATCTGAGTCTGAGAAGGAAGGCAGTGCACATGGACAAAACACAAGAGAATAGGAGGGGGGAAGGGAGAAGGCAGGGGTGCACCTTCTCCACCTGCAGGGCCTCCCCCTCCCATTTGTTTGCCTTTTGCCCAGGTGTGTAGAAGGAAGGCACATGGCACCCAGGCAGAAGGCAGGGGAATGGGAAGAGGAGAATAGGGGCAAGGCATGTGTGCACCTTCTCTGTGTGCAGGGTTTGACGAACCTGATGGGAGGGAGTCTTGACAACAGAGCCTCTCTTGGCAACTGAGAGTGTTTAAGCTGATTGTCTGGTGAAATGGAACCTTGGATAGTCCAGGGGACGGGCTGGTGAAAAGAGGAAAATAACGGATTTTAACTCTCTGGGGAGTGATTGAAGAGAGGAGTGTGATTTGTGGTGTGTTTGAGGGAGGTTGGAGATTTGAAGAGCTTTGTGGGAGAGAGGGCTAAGAAATTGGGTGAACTGAAAGAGAGAGAGAGGAAGAAGAATGGTGTGCTGTTTATAAACATTTGTGTTACAATAAATGTTTGAAGTTCTGTGTTCCTGATAACAGTCTCCCAGAGTCTCATTCAGAATTCTGGAATATACATGCTACTATCATCTTGACCTTAGTGCCAACAGTACCACAGTCTTGGAAAATATAAATCACTGCTGATCCTTACATCTGGGAGAAAGGCAGATTTAGGGAAGGCAGTAAAAGGGGAGAGTCCTGAAAGGAAGAAGCCAAGGGGGGACAAGAGTGAGGAAGAAACTGAGTTCTCAGAAAGGGAGAACTGAGGTAGACCCATTTGTCCTGGCTCTGGCTTGATTTGGAGTTCTCCCTGGCTGTTCAGACCTGAACACAAAGAGGTGTCAAGCTGGGCAGGCCTTGAGTGCAAGGCTTGGGTGTGTGTTTCGCACTCAGCACTGATGGGCAGTGGTTTTTCCTCATGTGTTACACAGGGCACATTAGCTTGCCTTTTGCCCAGGCATGTAGAAGGAAGGCACACGTGCCCAGGCAAAAAGCAAGGGAATGGTAGGGGGGAGACCTAGAAAGGAATGGGAAGAGGAGCACTCACTTGTGCAGGAAGGAGTATTCATGGGCTTTTGACTTTGACTATTGCAAGGGTCATGCCCTGTCATGCCCTGCCTTGGAGACCCTAACAGTGAGGAGGGGGATTCTGAATCTGAGGCAAAGTTTCCCCTGAAGCTTGCTCAGTGGAAGATAACAACCAACAGCAGGAGCCTGAGCAGGGGGAACAAGTAGCAGAAGATGAAACAACACAGACTCTTACCATGTGGGAGAGATGATGCCAGAAAGAGGGGCTCTGCCGGTACACCTGTGGCAACATCATTAGTGGATAAAAGGCAGACAGCTGGTCCATCCCTCTCAGGTTCAACAACTGATCTTCCTGGTGGTTGAAGGTTTGTGCTGTGTTCTCTTGAAATCTTGACTATATTGGACCTCTGCTTGTTTGACACCAATTTGAATTTGCCTTATGGATTTGTTTGCTTTGGAACTTGAACTTTGTTTGGACTACTCCTGCTCTTGGCTTTGTGGGTAAGCTCTGCTTTGCTGTTTTGCTAATTGACTGCCTGGTCTGCCTGGGACATGACACCCTCAACCCTCATGAAAGTGGAGGGGCCACTGTAGTTAAATTGACTTTTAACAAACAGACAGGGAATGACACAAATAAGCTAAAAGAGTCTCAGTTCTTTTGCCCCCCCACTGGTTCACAAGGGGAACAGACCAGTTAAAGTCAGAGAGTTAAACATCTCTCATTTTGATGAGACTGTTAAATTTCTTATGAAAGTTGTTCATATTAATCTAATTTATGTTTGACACTTATTATTACTATTGCTATAACAATCCAGACAAAAGTTTTATATTAAGGAAAACTGAAAGTGGTATCTGCTTGATAAGACTTACTAACAATAGATAAAGTTAAAATTTAATTTTTCAGTTTAAACGACCAAATGTATGGACACAGTTAGGCAAGTTAGTGGAAATGATTAATGTATTTAGTGCATTGTTAAGAAGCTTAAAACATTAATTCAATTGCATTTACATTGCAGGGGGGTTTGGGGGGATTAACTTGTAAATTTATGTTAAATAACCTTTTACATTTAAGTTAAATTACTGTTTTCTGTTTTAAAACCCTTTGCAGGATTTTGTTGTCAGCTGAACATATGCAAGTTATGTTGCTTGTTATCTGTCCCAGCTTGTTAAGGGCAGTGGGCATGGGTCCTGGATCCAGGATAACTGTTACTGGTGCCAGTTGGCATGGGTGAGGTACTGGGGTCCCCTTTGAGATTCAAGGGATGCAGTGGTAGAAGTGGGCATGCCCAGTGTGATGGTGCATCTGTTTCCTGCACTCCTTGGTGATGAGAGGGGATCATGCTGTCGGGGGGAGTCTGCCCAGGTTGTTTCCACACCTGTCATTTCAGTGATTCCAGCAGCGGGCCGGAGGGTTGGGCTCATTGGTCAACAGGTGGGTTGGCAAGTGGCTGGATCCAGACCCATGCATATGCCAACCTCATGGCAATTGTAGGCAAAATAAAGCTATGGCCATATTTTTTTCCAAATACAGCAATAGCAATAGCAGTTACATTTCTGTACTGCTTATCAAAGCAAAGCACTTATGTAAAGCACCCCCTAAGTGGTTTATAGTGTACTTATATATAAATATAGCTGCAGCTATGTTTTTTTTCCTGGGAATGTTCCTTGCCCTCAAGCATACAGGTAGTTATTTATTTACCCTTTACATTTATAACTCCTTTCCTCCACTGGGCTTAAGATAAGTTTCCTCCAGTGAACTGCCTTGGATTGTATTTGAGAGAAAGGTGGAATATAAATTCAATAAATAAGTAAGGCATCTCCTGCTCTCTAATTTATTCTCACAGTAACTCTGTGAGGTTGGTCAAACTGAGACATAATGCCCCAAGATCATCCAGTGAATTTCATGGCCCTGTGGGGAGATTAACCTGGATCTACCAGTCCAACATTTGCCATTTCCGCACTAGACTGTTATAACGCTACAATTCCACTTCCAACATCCTATGGAATCCTGGGCTTTGCAGTTTAGGGAGGGGCCAGGTGGCCCCTCCCGAAACTGCAAACCCCAGGATTCCATAGGATGTTGAAAGTGGAATCGTAGCGCTATAATAGTCTAGTGCGGAAATGACTATTATCTTCTCTTTCCATTGAATAAGCATATGTCAAAATTATTTTTTTTAACCATTTGTTTTATGATTTAGTAAATTAGATTTTGTAGTGTTTCCTTTTTTTATTGCATTTTTTTTTAGGGTAACTAAAATTAAACAGAACTCAATAAGTTCATAAACACACATTGAGAGATTCAGGAAGGCCAAAAGAGAAAATTATCTCCATCTTTTCCACAGAATGGGTCATCAGTCAGACCAATTAAGGCTGTTTTGGTACCATTCCCTTTGCTGAAGCCACACTGAAATAAGTCCAGATGATCTGTTTCCTAAAAATATTTTATGTTTCAAGACCACCAGACAGTGAAAGACTTTGTCCAGAAACAGGATATTAACAATAGGGTAGTACCTCTTACATGGTACTGGGTCGAGGGAGGCCCATGTCAGGAGAGAGCATGCTACAGCCTCTTTCAAGAAGCAGGCATTTCCCCTGGCAGTGAAGCAGTAACTAGTCCCTGGAACCACTCAATCAATCCCACTATACTGGATCACCAACCTGGATAGGCAATGACCAAACTTATGTGTGGTGGATGGATTGATTCCAGCATTTTATCCACAACATCTGTCCTCAAAATTGAATTTGATTACCCCCAAACTAACTAGATAGTGCATTGGACACTTCCTCTGACTCTGGGATAACTGTTCTGTCAAGCAATTTTCTCCTTGAAATGTCTGGCAAATTTTTGTCAGCAGGTCAGTGCAAGTTCCATTCCTGGTCACTGAGCCCACTCCTAACAGGCATCTCATTCTGAAGAACTCTGCTTAGCAGCAACTTTTGGATGAAATACTAGAAGCTTTTTTTTTTTTTTGGCCGGGTTCACTACTACATAATAGGCAAAATTAAGAGTCCTGTGAGATCTCATTCACTCTGAGACCTACACCATCTGCAGTACTGTTGTACTGCAGTTTTTTGTAAACCAACAGAAATACCAGAATTAGCACTCAGGAGCAATTTTCTTCATGACCTTTTTCTTCTCACCATTCAGCAGTGAGACCAAGGCCTTGGATTGCCAGCCCTGTCAGCCAGAAAATCCTTCAGAATATTCAGTTAGCCTTTAGATCCGATATGTCCCCAGAGGTCTTAATGGGTCACTTAGCCTTGCAGGGAGAGTGCTATCGCCAAACCCACCTTCATTAGGAGATGTTCTAACTAGATGACAGTTATAAACTCCCTCCAAACCAGATCGTCCTTCATCCCCCGCCCCAAAAAAGGTCCAAGACACCCTGCTTCATGCATTGATTACCAACAATGTATTGAAAAAAACTTGTCTTGGTAGCTATGAAGTCTTGACCTGCCCCTCCCAGGATACTCTCAGAAGTTGAAGTCCCTTGAACCACAGACCTGAGGATCTCTACACCTCTTTAGAGACAGCTTTGGTCATCTCAAGCAGGGAGACTACTGGACAATGAAATGGATTGTACACCAGCAGCATCCCTGTTCTGTATCTTTTGCCCAGTACAAGGTACAGACCCTCAAATTGGTGCCAGGACAGGTGGATTTCTTTGTGAGGTTGATGGAATATTTATGGATGTTGGAACTGCTCTCTACTCTGGCTTCCAAGCTATGTTGTAGCCATTTTAATTCTCTTATTCCTTTGTTATAGAAAATCTAATATATAAAAGTCAAAGTTTGTTTGTTTGTGTCAGGCGAAGACTTTATATGATTGGCTGCCTAAGATTCTATAGAATCCTGGGGAATTCTCAGCCAAAGAACTCTTGGGCCACAGTCAACTGTGCCTGTCTTGAATAGGCCAGTTGCTGTGGAGATGAGGCCTAGCAGCAAGGAGGAGGAAAGTGTATTCCCTCAGGAACCCAACCTCTGTATGTTAATGACTCTGAATACAGATTGAATTGGGGAATATGGAGCAAAGTTGCAGGTACTGGAGAAGACAGTTTGGGGAATTAGAGACACAGGATCTCAACTCTAACAAGTATTACCTATGAGAAAATAAAATCTTGGGCAACACTAGGTATATACACTAGTATGTTCTAAAATCCCATGGGCAGTCCATCCTTGTCAAAAGGAAATTAGCAAAGGAAATGTTCACCCTAGGCTTTTATTATGCTCTGATACTGAGCAATGCAATCTGTGCCCCAACTGCTTCAGTCACTGAATTAGGTATAAAGATTACAGAGTAATAATTGATGAAGACACAAATGTAGCATTACAATGTATTCTGGTTAGATCCTACCAAAACCCTCAGTGAAATCTCTTGTATGAGTTCTTTACAGAAATAGCACAACCTTTTAGACAGAAGAGAGAAGAATCTGAGCTGAAAATAATAAATAATACACATTTTACTCTTACTCATGGATATATCACTTTCTGGTATTGATGTCCTTGGAAAATGAAATATATATGGAAGATGTAGACCCAATATTAATTTCTGTCCATGTTTCTGAACTACATGAAATTCACCCAGTAGAATTTGAAAGGGGAGCTCTACTTTACACACTTGGCAGCATTTTGCAGATAAAATTTGATGAAATATTTTAGAATTTTATATAAAAAAATGCTAAATTAGAAATTACCACAGTTCTATTATGGAACATTTGTTTACACAGGAAGTTTCCTGGCTTAGAAAAGAGGAAGAGAGAATCAGGGAAGAATTTCGATATAAAAATAGCCTCTCCTCTGTAGCGTACATGTTCAGATAACAGATGGGTAGTGTCTGTAATTACTAAATGATAGTTGAAGACATTAGATATGGACAAATTCCAAACCTAATTGAGCCATCTAAAGCTCTTAAAAATAAAGCAAATAAGAAGGTCATCACTGCAATAAAAATAGAAATGGAGAGCTGAAAACTCTTGTGAACAATATCTTCTCTGAATTTTATTTGGATCTATATAGAGCTGAATTTAATCTTGACCTTGATCTAAAAAAATTAAATAGTATTAACTTGAAGTTATTAAGGGAGGATCATAGGGAAATACTGAACAGCCTGATGACACTGGAGGAAATAAAAACCCAAATGAACTGTGATGAGCCAGGCAAATCACTTGCAATTATGGCTTTCAGCAAGCCATTTGATAAAACTTCACTACCTTATTTCAAGAAATTATTCAATGATATATCATCAGGTTTTAGTCTACCTCACAGATGGTCAGTGCAGAGGATGATGACAATCCCAACCAATGGCTGATATAAGGCACATGGAAACCATACAGACCTACTGCATTATTACATTAAAGCTGCTTTCAGGAATGCCAGCACAGAATGTTAGGGGCTTTATACAGTCTCATACCCATATTAATCAAACAAGTTTTCTGTCTAAATGATAAATGACTGACACATTTAGACAAGTTCTACATTTTATTCAAGAAGAAAGCCAACAAAAGAAACAAATAGCTTTATTGTTACCAGAGGGGTTCGATCATTTAGAAATCTGTTTCCTTTCACCAAGTCTGCTTGCTATTGCTGTAGAACCTTTGGAACATTTTGTCAGGTCTAATGAAGAAATAGAAAGCATGTAATAATTAAAGTCAAGCAATTTATTTATCTACTGATAACAATATTATTTGCATATCCATCCCAGGTATGACAATTCAGACTCTTAAAGCTATACTACATGATCTCTAATACATTTTGGATTGAAAATTAATTGCACCAGATCAAAGAGCTTTTTTTAAAAAAACATTTCTATAATCTAAGCACTCTGTATAGATCTTCATCTTTCAGTAATTTAACAATACTGAATCTAAGGCTTTATTATTCTTCCTTTCTTGTAAGCTACCAGTTCAGTTAGTTTGAGGCACTGATTCAATACTCAAGACTAAAATGGAGATTGGAAACTAAATACAGCACTGTTGTCTGTTCCTTCTTCTGCCACTTAATAAGAAAGATATAGAAAATGTAAACAACATTTTTGGAAGGAGTGAAATTCCTCAGACATGGAGATCCTACAAAGAATACTTAGCCTCATTTCTGATGCTACTCTGCCTTTTCTTTGTCAGCCTTGGTATGCATTCGGAGATAACTTTAATCAGTACAGAGGCTGGAAAGCAAAATTTCTTGTCAAGATCAGAAATCTCTTTCACAATGGGCAACTAATTTCCTTCTGGAGAAACTTCTGTTTCGTTTGTTTGCATATAACTGCTGCAATTCACCACTTTAACCACAATGCCAACAACACAAGGACTTCCACCCAGAAGTTAAGAAATTTCAAGAACTCTGTGTCACTCCTGTTACTGTAAGACAGGATAAAATGTCTAAGAGAGAGAGAGAGAAACAGAAACAGAGCAAGCAAGCAAGCAAGAGAGTTGTATTGTGGAGTATGTTTACAGAACAGGTACAGGTTCTGAAAGGATTTGAGAGGCAGACTTGGGGACTTCTAAACCAGACTCCGAGTAAAATAATACATGGTTGTTCCCTCTGTTTAAATCCACTTCAGAAGAGATACAGGAATATGGAATCAGAGTTGCACAGCACTGGCACTTGTATCCAGTGAAATGAAAAAAACAAACAGGACTTATTTGATTTCATATTGATTTCTTACCGTCTTTCTTATTGATGACAGTGAATCCAGAAATGGCTGAAATACTGGGAAAACTTAGGCCCTTTTCGCACGCAGTTTTTTTTTGCGCGAGGGCCCCTTGAGCATCGCGTAAATGGGAGCGTCAGTCCGTATGATGCACTCCCACTCACGTGATGCTCATGAGCCTAAAGCGGGACGATCACACATTTTATTATTTTCAGCTTTAAGCTGAAAATACTGCGCGGTCGCGCAATGCTCGTGGGGCCCTCGCACACTTACCTGCGTGTGGTGCGCCGAACAAGCCATCCCGGTCATGCTTCTTCCCCCAGCGCAGCCTACAGCTCCCAGCCTGCGCTGTGAAAGGAAGGGGCGGGGCGTGAGTGTGACGGACGTGCTACCAGGAAGCGACCTGTGGGACGAAGGAGTGGGGAAGCGGCAGCATTCCGGATGAGTCTTCTTGTGCGAGACGCCCCCAGCCATGCAAACGGGTAATGTGCGAAAAGGGCCTTAGATGGATCTAAGTAGATCAACTGTTGAGATAGAGTATGATCTGCAGTTCGTTTAGGGAGAAAAAAGTCAGATAAGCATGATTAAGTGATTAATGAATGAACAACTTTATAGATACCTATACATGGTTTTCTTTTATTCTGTATGTTAATTAGACAGCAGGCTTCTATAAGCCATCAGCTCAGTGACTGAAATTTTAGAAGGACACTTTGTACAGTGACCCCTCCACTGTTGCGAGGGTTTAGGGGGCAGGAGCATGCAGGGACCAGAGGCAAGGGAAGGGGAAGGGGAACTCCAAAGGGGAGAGGCAAGGCTCACGTGAGCCTCTTTCCCTCATTGCCTTGCCTTTTGCCTTGGCATAAGTTCTCAACACTGGGGCCAGAGGCAAGGGGATGGGAATGGGGAGCTCTAGAGGAGAAAAGGAAGGCCTTTGCATGCCTCCACCACAATTTTCTTGCCTTTTGTTGCAGCACAACTTCTTAGCACTGGGGTAAAAGGCAGGGGAATGGGAGAGGGGAACTCCAGAGGGGAGAAGCAAGGCATTTGCATGCCTCCCCCCATTTCCTTGCCTTTTGTCTGGTTGCGCTTGCCTTGCTTCTCCACACCTGGCAAAACATAAAAGAACGAGAGGAGAAAAATGGGATGGGGGGGGAAGGCACATATGCATCGCCCAAATAAAATTTATGAAGTCAAACCTTCAAATCTGCAGGGAGGATTGTAATACTTTAGCCCTGTCCTGTTTAACTGGACGTTGTGCCTTTCTATACTAATTGTAGGTGCAAAAACTTGGAAAGATACAAACTGAATACAGTGTATTATCACACTGTAACATGCTTGTTGGAATAATTTTAGTTGTCACATTAAACATTATGTTTATTGTGCTTCTCTTTGTTTTTATTTCTTTCAGTTTATATAACTAAGAATCTCATTTGTAGCAAATCCATTTTCTGTAAATATGCACAGAATTGCTCAATTCATTGCAATGGATGTGTGGGTGCTTTACCTCTTCAAAATGAAAAAACAGCATGCACTCAGTTGAGTCAATTCTAAGTCAGTCCTGAAGTTATCAATTATAAATATTCCCATGGGAGGAGGGAACTGGATATTGTGTTAGGGGAGGTGCTTCTATAGCTTCCATAATAAATGGCCATTGCATCTCCAATGTGTGGTATTTTAGGTGCTTGACTACTTTAACTGTGGAAAGGAAGTATAATTAATAAAGTATTTTCTGCGTTCTGTAGTAGGTAGCAATGAGTATTTGATGTAGACTCTGGAAAAATTGCTTTTTGAATAAACATGGTAAGTCTGGCTACAGTATGGTGGCAAGCAGTCATACAGTCTCAATAAATAAATATATGGCACAAATTTGCCTTTTTATTACATCAGAAAATGTAATGTGAAAACACAAGATAGCCAATCAAATTACCTTCAATGAAAATGAATTCTTTATTTTTATCTATTGTGATATTACATATATCATGTTAGGCACTTAAGTACCGCATAGGATACTTTGATTCTTCTCCCTCTAGATTTCTGAAAAAAGATACTCCTCTTCTGATTATTGTATTCCTTTCATTCCCCTTTCTAGTATTCCTCTCTTTTAGCAAACTTGATGTAAAAACATTAACACATCCGATCTGTTCTAAACAGTGATAATTATTCACTCTGAAAAAATAACCGATTCCAGGAAAAGAACCTCATTTGGCTGCCGGTATAAAATGATTAATGAACATAAAGCTCTGTGTAATTTTGGTATGATATGTGGGACGTTATGGAGTGATTGCTCACTTCTAACTTTCTCAGAGGATTAAACATCACACCTGCTATATGTAAATCCCAGCAATGATGAGACTTTGATACATTGAAAGACATTATAGCTATATTAAACATCCCCTCTTAGGATGTAGCCTCAAGTGGAAAGAAAGTGGTAGCTTACTCAGGAGTACCTTTTTAAATCTCTTGTGCTAGAGCTTGCATTATTGGGCTCTTCTACACAGAATATGAAAATCCAGCTGCATTTTCCTGCCAGGAATAATCATAATTGTGATAGTTATAATAAAGCTAAGACTTGATAGCATATGCACATTTGAATCAGCTGGGACCTATTATCTTGTCTTTCACCCGAGGCAGCAAAATATCTTGGGCTGGCCCTGCTGTAATTTCATCTTCTTCATAATGATAAAGGTTAAGGCAGTAGTATAGTGGTAAATTCTGAAGTGCAAGTGTTCATCATTATAGTTTTCATAGCCCCAAAGAAGAGTCTAGCTGTACAGGTGGTTGTATTGATCTCTCTCCCCCGCCCCGTTTCTCTTTCACATGTGTATGTGTGTATGTGTGTGCGTTTATGGCAGGACTAGCCAACTTCTAGCCCCTTAGATGTTCTTTAACTGTAACTCTCATGAGCCCTAGGTAGCATACTGTAGCTAAGGGTAAGGTTACTGGAAATCACACACTCCCAACAACATATGTAAGGTCTTGTGGTACCCCTTTTTGATTAATGGGATTTATACTTTATCTTTGAAGAGATTCATTCTGTTGAATGCATCAGTTTCTCCATAGACTGCTAAGACAGAATCGATTTATTGTATTTGATCCACAGGGAAAGGAAAGTTGAGTAGAATTTTGCCGATCAGATTCAAGATATTATCTCGTCCTTATTAAAACTACCAATTTAAAGCGGAAGATAATACATCAAAGACTTGGGAGCCTGGATGCTTACAGTAGATGGATCTTTTGCCCCCAGTACTGTAGAGGGGGCAGAGCTCACCATTGAAACATGATTAGCAGAGATAATGGCATCACCTGCAACCTCCCCTCAGATTTTCCTGTTCCTTCTCAGTTAGGCGCAGTTTTCATTTGGAGTACTTATAGGAAAGGAAACAGTCTTGTAAGGCGTTGCCAATCAGCCCAAATATTTTTGACATTGACCAACAGTGGCTTTCTAGGAGAGGGATGAGCAAAATACAGCCCTCCAGAGTTTGTTGGACAGCAATGCTAAGTCTGATGGAAGTAGCAGCCCAAAAACATCTGGAGGCTGCACTTTGCCCACATTGTTCTTGGATTTCATTCAGGAGTTTCTTCCTGGGTTTCTGGAGATGCCAAGAACTGAAAGTGGAACCTTGTTCATGCAAAGCATGTGCTTTACCACAGAGCTCCAAACTTTCTCCTGTGCACATTTAATAATAAGTGTCTTCTATTCACATGCAAGATACTCTGGGGACAAGTCAGATTCTACGTATGTTAGGCTCTAGGAGTGAAAATTGTATAGCAATGCCAAGTATAGGAAATGAATGCTATTCACATTTATTCAGTACTAAACTTAATAGCTTACCATAATTAGCAATCCCTTTGCACAGAGCTTTGACCCCCACCTTTGCTGTACAGACTAAAATCTTTTATCGTGGAGCACCAGATGGATTACACTGCCGTTAAATGGCAAACTCACTCAGAATGAACAGATACTCTCTACCCTGATCAGCAGTAATTGGCACCCTTGTGGACAGTCTCTGCAGGAAATGGAATCAGCATGGCTACATATACTCTAATCTCTCTTGAAAGGGAATACATTTGGTCCTTCCAGCTGTCCTTCTTTGTAGTAATTCTGATGGTGGGAGTCACACTGAATGTGTTCTGCCTCTTTACTGGATAAACATTGTTCTTTCACTCCAGTTTGGGTTTACTGTCTGAAATGTATATTAGAAAGACGCTTTCGCTCAGAAGTATCCATTAGCATTTTATAAGGCAGTAAAGTATGTGCCTTCAAGTCGCCTATCAATTTAGAGTGACCCGACAAATTTCATAGGGTTTTCTGAGGTGAACCATACTCAGAGATAGTTTGCTATTTAATCTCTTAGTTAAATCAGTCTGAGTTTTTCTAGCCTTTCAACTATAACTCTAATTTTATTTATATTCTTTATAAAGTGTTAGTTTGTTAGTGTGAAATCACATTGATCAAACTGGACAGGAGTAGCAAAGCCAATTGTATTGGTTTCATAAACTTGAACTTAATAACAGACATCTGAATAATCAGGCATCTAAAACAAAGATATTTCCCTCACAAAACAGAAATCACAAACCTCTGAAACACAGGTCCTCAGTTGATTCCACTTACATAAATCTAAACAATTTTCACTCCAATCTCTTGAGAGGAATGCAATCTCTTGCTCATCTAATACATTCTGCATTCAAAGCTGTCATTGTCAGGAGGAATGTGTACATCTATAAATATCTTAATAACTGTTGTTGTACTGAAAGAAGCAACAGCATCACAAAACTGTTGAGCCACTGTCTGTTTCACAAGGATGCATAATCTAGGACCCTTTCTGCATGGACAAACATTTGTTGTGAGTAAATTTGACCATGAGGAAAACTGTTCCAAAATATGGTCAATATGTTCACAAATGAGGCTAAAGTTCATGGGGAAAATTACTGCACATGAAATGGAAATGTGCAATGCAAGTACATTTATTTATGTACTAAATAAGTACCAGCTTTGCCTTGGTTAGAAATGTTGTAGTCCCACCATCCCAATGCTCTTTCCCTTTTCCTCTGTTCTTTGTTTTCTCCTTGATTTCCACTCTTTTTGTTAATCACTTTTTTCTCCCCCTCTACCCTCAGCACTTATTTAGCCATTCCATCTCCTTATCTTTCCCCCTAGTTTAGTCTGCAACAAGATTTGTCCCTCCCTCCCTCTGCTTCTTGTTCTCATGTGTGAATGCAGCAGCATGGTGGAGAGTATAGAGCAATCATAGTGGTATCTTTTTTCACTGGAATGCTGATCCCTGTGTTATGGCTAGGTCTGGACTGCTGGAATATAGACAAGACTTACAACTTCAATCATTATAGAGTTAATTGTGTATTAGTGAGATAGAGAGGACCTTCAGCTGTGAATGTTATTTGCAGCAGCTGTGAAGCCTCTATAAGACTGGTGTCTTCCTTAGTGAGCTTACCTGCTGTTGTTGTTGCCATTTGTCTTTTTGTCCTGTTTGATCCTGCTCCATTATGGTATTTTGTTTGATATATTTTGTATTTTTCTATTTTTACTTGCCTATATTGCTTATGTTCATTTTAACCTTTTGACTACATTTTCTCTTTTGTATATTGTATTTATATAAATACCTTGTTTGCTATTTTTCTCTTTAAATAGAATAGTTAAAAGAATATTTTTATTATCCATTTGTCTTCTGAATTTCTATTTTATGACATAGATGAGCAGCAGCTCCTTGCAAAGTGTGGATCAGAAGAGTGGGGCAAGTGCTTCTGGTATAAATAATGCTATTGGACAATGTTTGTAGATACAATTATAAAATCAAAATCAGAATTTACCCTAAGGGCCACATAGTTCACCCCTTGATGTACAGGAACATACAATTAAAGCACTCCTGAGCTGTGGCCATCCAGCCTCTGTGAAGGGAAGGAGACTCCATCAACCTCTGAGGTACTCTATTCTCCTATGGAATATCTCTTGCAGTAAAGAAGTTCTTCCTAATGTTTAGGTGGAGTGTCTTTTATAGTAACTGGAATCCATTGGCTCATGTCCTAGTGTCTGGAGCAGCAGAAAACAAGTATACTCCTACAGAAGAGCTTTCCAAACTTTTAATGTTGGTGACACATTTTTAGACATGCATTATTTCACAACACAGTAATACAGTGTGAGAAGTAGCTGAAAAGACTCATAAAACAATTGAGCACAGGATCAGCTGAAGCATTAAATGTTTATTTAAAAGTATGTTTCTGCAGAAGCAGGTGCTCCCCAGAGAGGAGGACACACCCCAGTATTGAATGCCTCATATTTTATCCCCTGCCTCCATCACAGGTTTTCCCTCCCGTCGGATCCCATCGGATAGGACCCCAAAGGTTACAGCCTATCAGGGTCGCCTAAGAAGTTACATTTCCCCGTCTCCATATTTACAGTATGAGTGATCACGCACTAATCATGCATTTCTCTCGTGTATCTTTGTTTCTCATGTTACATTCAAGGTGTCTTATCAGCAGTTTCAAAGTACCCCTTCGTTTTCTGGTATGTCCCTATCAATCAGTTTACTCCTTACAGAGGCCTTGTCCTTGTCATCAAGACTGTCTTATCAGTCTGGTTCTACATCTGGAGATTCAAGGTCTTGGAGGCCCTCTTCTATTCAGCTGCCAATTTTAGAAAGCTATTTTCTTAGACTTAGTGTATTACAGAAGCTCAAATATAAATATACTAAAATATATGTGTAAATATATCTAAAATATGTGTTATACATATAAGCTAATATATATATGCTTCTAGTACATGTTATTAATACTGTATACCCAGTGCAGAAGCTAAAATATTCATTTCTCTCATACAGTAAGTAATTTAGTAAGTGGAGGCAGCCCCTCCGCTTGAGCCTGGCTGCCGGTGTCCTCACCAGGGTCCTCCTTGGCTTGAGGTGGTGGCGTCAGTTCCTTCACCCAGGCCTGGCCTGCTGTGGCAGCAGAAGTGGCAGCCCCTCTACTTGTTATGTTTGTGTGACACACCTACACACTGCAGGGGACACACTAACGTGTTGCGACACACAGTTTGGAAAGCTCTGTTCTACAGGATGCTTCTACAGATATTTAAATATCACCTCTCTGTGATAAGCAACTATTGTATCACCTCTGAGTCATCCCTTCTCCAAGCTAAACATACCAAGATCCTTAGACAGTCCTCATAGGGCTTGATTTCCAGACTTTTGTCTCCCTCCTCTGAACTCCTTCCATCTTGTCAGTATCCTTTTTTGAACTGTGGTGGCCAGAACTAGACATAGTATTCCGTGTGAGATCTGACCAAAATAGAATAGAGTGATAATACTGTAGAGTGGTACTATTACTTCTCTCAATCTAAATAATTATATTCCTGTTGACACAATGTTGCATTGGCATTTTTGACTGCCACATCACACTGTGGACTCATGTTTAGCTTGCAGTCTACTAAAACTCCTAGATCTTTTTCACATGTGCTGTTGTAAAGCTACATGTTGCACATCCTGGGTTTCTGGATTTCATTCTTTCTGCCTAAATGTAGTTACTTATATTTATCCTTTGCTGAGACCGAGAAAGCCAAGACTGGATGTGAACTTCAGTCTTAGCCAACTAAACTAATAATTTCCTTCTGCAGAATCCTGAACGTTGTTTTCCTAGTGCTGCAGTCTCTGGGGAAAGACTAATTATTGTCCTATTTTCCAAGACTTTGTGGAACATATTCAGCATGCATTTAGAGTCAGGTATGTGTGCGGTCTGTAGGAGAGGAAAATTTCTAGGTCTGAATTCCTTCTGGTAAACTCTCCTGAGGGCAATACAAAGACAGCTAGAATATTAATAAAGAAAAAGTAGAAACTTACTTCTGGGGTATCTTTGGGCATTCATTTCAATCAAAATTTGGTTGAAGATGGCTTGAACTTGATGATGTAATTAAGGCAAACTTTATATGACACAATTAAACATCTAAACAGTGGTTATTTCTCAGTGGAGTCATTTAGTACTTCTGATAAATTGGTTTTCTATAATTTCTTGGAACTGGAACTAAAATAGCATTACCACACAGTATTTAAAATAGTTCATCTTCAACAGCATCAGGCCTAAAGCCTAACTTTCCAGCAGGCAACAGTTGGTCCCAAGTTTGTCTCAAGCAGCAAAATGTCAAATGCAAATACTTTTTTGAGACTACAGCTTTCAGAAACTCCCAGCCAGAATGGCTAGCCTCTAGCTGTGGTGAATGGGGGATTCTAGGAATTGCTGTCCATTTTAAAGTTCTGGTCCAGTGGGGAAGTGGCAAGAGCTGGGATCACAGTGTTGGAGGTCAAGCACTGGATAGTAGACAAACAAGGATACTTGACTTTCTGGGCCTATTTCAGATATGTCTACAGGAACAGAAATAAAAGTATTGTTAGGTGGAAACATTACTTGTAGTAATCTCGTTTCTTTCATTTTTACAAGAATGGTTATTTTTCCTAAAGTGTGGTAGAGTTTTTGTTAGGATAAATGAAAGGGTAAGAACAAAGCCTTTTTATTGACAACACCTGTGTTTAAATCATATAAGTTCTTAGTAGATCTTGGAAATTCTCCTGTGTCAAATTGGCATCTTCAATCTTGACTAATATTTGGAAAAATGCATTGCTTTCTAGTTAAGCTTGTATACAAGACTAGTGCTACCAAAACAACTGTCACATAGCTGCTGTAGCTATTTGCTTTGAGCTAATCATAGAACCTGCTTGTTTTTGTTCAAGCTGATTCCAATTTATGGTGACCTTGTCATAGAGTTTTCCTGGCAAAATTTAATCTGTGAGGTTCATCGTTACCTTCCTCTTAGGCTAAGCAAGTGTGATTTGCCCCAGATCATCCGATGGTTTCCCTGGCTGAGCAGGCATTTAATTCCTATTGTCTCAGAGTCCTGTTTCAACACTTAAACCTCTATATCACACTGGCTCTCTCATGGAACCCTACTGGCGACATAAAAATAGCATAATATTATTGATAGAAGTGATTGCCATTGAATGAATTTAATGGCATTGCCATGCTGTGGTGGCTCTTGAACAGAGTTGGCAGTGATTCCCAGGGCACAATTTCTTAGTGAAGATCTGCTTAACAGATTCCAAAGAATACTGGAGTTTTCATTAATCATATTATAAAAGATATTATGAAACGGGGGTTGCTCAGAGTGAAGCATTATTCACAGTTCAGCGTGATAGAGCCTGCTAATACATTGACTTTTCAAAGTAAACTGGAATAGGAATTAACACTGGAGATTCCATACAGCACTTAATGCACATAAAATAGGAGGGGACATTTTAGCCCAAGGCCTTCAGAATCATGTTTTGTTGTAGAATACACAGAAAACTAGGTACGTATTGGGACAGGAAAAACCCCATGCTGTTTTCTGGTAAATCATGATGTAGCAGACCTCATAAGCTTCATGCTATGACTGTTTGTAGTTTGGCCCCATTCTGGGGCAACACCAGGATTCCTAGTGAATTCAAGAAATACAAGAAGTATGTATTCAGCCCTGCCGTTAACCCTATCCCTGTCTACATTGCTAACCTTCAATACATGGGACTTTTAATGGGATCAAAATGTACCTGTCAACTCACCAACTGCAGCGTTGTTGTTGTTGTTGTTGTTGTTCTTCTTCTTCTTCTTCTTCTTCTTCTTCTTCTTCTTCTTCAATCCTTAAGGTTTAAATATTTGAAACTGGATAAACCTCATGATATCCTCCTCTTTTATTTAAAAAAAATGAAGTGCTGAGACATGTAATAAAATTGTCATAAAAATGTGAGTTACGAATGCCTTTTGCTCTTAACTACTTTACATAAGCATTAGGAAGTAAGAGAGAATTATTTAAAATCTTCTTGTGGTAATAGAATCTGGTTTCATTCCTAGTATTTCTTTCCAGCCATTATAGCTTTATGGACAAACCCTGAACATACTATTATGGCAATTTTAAAAATGATATATATATGGCTATCTATGGAGTACAAGGTAGAATTCTCAGAGGTAAGGAAGTCTAGTTGGCGTATATTATTTAGACTTTCACTCCATACTGACACTTTAGTTTTTGATCTGCTATTATTGCTTCTGATTTTTCTTCTATGATGTGTACTGATGCCTTTTAGTTATTCTGTTATTTTATGTTATCCTGAACTGATGTTAACTGGCTTCTGAGAGTTATTGGTTTGGCCCATTTCCTGGGGATGCCTTCAGTGTGGCTGTACTTAATCTGTTCTATTCAGAAAGAGAATGCTGGAGAGATGGAATTACCATAAAGTAAGAATTAGACTCATGGTACCTTGAATTAGGTAGAGGCTTTTCTCATTTATCTGTTGGGTTAGGGACCAGAACACTATCAGAAAATAGTTGAAAAACATGTACTGTACTGTAGGGAGCATGGAGGAGTTACAGAGGCTCACTTGGGACTATGACTGCACATGTGCTACTTGCTAACTATTTTCCCCCTCTCTCAGCGCACTTTGCAAGCAGCCTGTGTATGTGAGCAATCCCAAGTAAGCCTCCATGGGCAAGAAGAACTGATGAAAGAGCAGGACCCCTGTTGAATTAATGGAACTTGTCCTTAATTTGGAAGCATTGAAAGAGCAAGTCGTCAGATAATGGGGCGTCAAAAAGTAGGGGCTTCCTGTAATGGGATTTTAATGTAAGAATGTAGGAGGAAATGGAAGGTAACATTATCATAGTGGGATTTGTATAAGGTATTTGTATTTATCTTGGTTCTTTAGGGCTTAATTTTTTTCCCCTTTAAGAACCATTGATCTGCATATCTGAAAGATATTTGCAAGCAAATCCTTCACTGAATGCATAGAATTTAGTGAAATATGTATGTAAGTCATACTCAGTTATGGAGTATGTTGTATTGTTGCTAAGTTGTTTTTATATCAGATTTAAATTTGAAAACAATTTAAAAAGTATAATTCTGTCTGCAATGCTTCTTTATAGAATAACCTTAGAGAACCCCAAAGTGGTACATTTGCTGTTTTGGGCATCTTCATTCTGAAAGGGAACAGCAGGGTATGACTTTTAATACAGACAAATAAATATAAACATTTGAAAGTGAAAATGCAGGCATACCTCAGTTAACAAGCTTCTGTCAAAGAAGCTCATTTTTACAAAGTCTTTTTTGCAGAAGCTCAGCCCAGCTCAGCCTTGCTTTTCTTGACTTGTTTTTACCTGGAAGTTTTTTTTTTCCTTCAACATTGGCACTGGGAGGATGATGAAGGAGGGGTTGAGAAAGACAGACTTTCAGTGTTGGGTTGCAGCAATATGCCCATAGTAAAGAATGCAATAAAACTTGACATGGGAAAGAATGGGATTCTATGCTAGGGGATCATACTATAGCTATATGTGCTTATGTACAACAGGCAAGGCAGGCAGCTGCCTCCAGAATCACTTACTGAGCATGCATGAAGAGCAAAACAGAAAGAAAAGGGGAAAGCAGTTTAGCTGGCCTCAGTAGCTACTCTGAGCATGTTGAAAAAGCATAGATCTGTAAGTTTTGCCACCAAGATGTGAATCATAAGAAAAGTGGAAGCTGTGGAATGAAAAAAATAATTCCAGATACATTTTGGATGAAGTGTTCAAGTTATTTCTAGAAGATTCAAAATGTTTTTGCTTACTTATACCTGACCTGGTTGATTAATTTCACGTGTGCACAATACTATTTTTGAATAAAAAGGTAGCTGAATGTTGAACTGCTCTTCTTTTTTTGTGGTATAGAAATCTATCCCTGTTTTTGCCATGTTCTTCCTACCTCTGGTACCAAAGTTTCTGTTAAAAGTTGTAAAACCTAGGAACACATCTGCTTTGTTGACCTGAACCTCCAATACAGCCAAACTACGGTAGATTTATACAGTATTACAATTTTGTGTTTTTAAAGCAGTTTAATAGCAGGGAATTTAAGGCATTACAAAATGCAAAGCCCAAAGTAAATCACTGTTTAACACAACCTTACAAGAACAAGATGTCATTTTGTGTGGCCCCATAAAACGTTACTCATAAAACAAATTCTGGTGATTCAGAATTTGTAATATGTTACAAGTGTGTTGAACAGGAGACATGTTGTAAATGAAGGAGTGCTGCCTTCTTGGAAAGGTCTTTGCAGAGTTTTTAATTTTTTTTTAGATTTCATGATTATGAGAAGAAAATGAAAAAATACTGCATGTGGAACAACACAAAGAAAGCAGTTTAGCAAAGACAGTAAGGCCATTTCCTCACTGCCCTGTTATAATGCTATTATTCCACTTTCAACATCCTGTGGAATTCTGGGATTTGTAGTTTACTGAGGTCCAAGAGCTCTCTGGTTGAGAAGTCTAAATATGCCTCCCTAAACTATAAAACCCAGAATTCCATAGGGTATTGAAAGTGGAATAATAGTATTATCATACTGTAGTGCCGAACTGGCCTAAGCTGTTAGCAGGTCTCAGAGATATTCTTAGCACTTACAATGAATGGAATTAAAGTCTAAATTGTAAAGTGAAGTATCTGCTTGAATTAAAGCTATCAGTAAGAGTCAAAGTACATATGATGTTAATATCATGTTAATATTTAGTGCGTGCAGTTTTAAAACAAATGTGCCATAGGAAAGCAGTAGGCAGAGCAAGACTATGGTATGTTAAATCTCCCCTTTTCCTATGGTCCAAGTGATGATTCCTCCTCCTAGATGCTATTAATCTCTAGAAGAGCATTTGGTGCCAGTGGAGGCTGTCCTGTCCTGCCCTGTCCTCCCAAGGCTAGTAATGAGGTCAGAGGCAAAGCACTGCTGCATATATGGGGATGAAATCTGTGGTCCAACACTTCTGAAGTATGCCTTATTGTGAACAGCACAGTCCTAAGATACTGAAGCATGGTTTATTTTCCAACTGCTCTGGAGGACAACTGTTTCTTTTAGCTTGCCTGTAAGATGCATGTACTGGGAGCTGGGAAAGGCATCTATAGTTCTGATCTTTTCAGTATGGAGTCTGGTATTGTATTTTTTTACACTGAATTCACACTAAGTAAATGGAGTTCTTTCAGACTTCACCAGTGTAAACTGCATTAAACTAATTGAGATTAAACCCAGAAAAGCTGAAAGGGTGAATTTCCTTACTAGTAAGAGAGAATACATTTTACTACCCATTGTGGAAGAACCTCCTCCAGACCGGTTTTGCAAGTAATGTGATTGCAATATTTCTCCTACAGATAATTGCCTTTGATGAGTTAAAGACGGACTTCAAGAGTCCCATAGACCAATGTAACCCTGCACATGCGGTAAGTTCCAGTATACTCTTTTACAATAACTAAAGTTTGATGAAACTGCTGATTTGTCAGCTGAAAATAGAGATTAAATAATGAATAAAGATTTAGATTCACATATAAATGATTTTATTTGAATATGCAAATAAGGCAAGTCTTGACTTAATTATTCTGCATCAGGCAGATGCTGCAATTCAAAGAAATAAATTGTGGATAACTTGACTTGACCCATAGTCTTTTGAGTCTGAAAAGATTCAAGACAAGATCAACAACCTTGGTAGGGATCATCAGGCCCTACCGTTGCCTGCCCATTTTGCTGGAGAGCCAAGAACTAATTGCACCACTGATCACAATCCCATTCACATGTAGCCCAGAGGCAACACATTGCCCACCTTTGATCTAGTGCCACAGAGTCCCCTCTCTGAAGTCAGAGGAGCATTTTTTTTTTTCAAATAATTCCTGTCACTGCAGATGGCCAGTTCTGATCCATAGGACTGTACTGTAACTCGGGTTGTTGAATTAACTACATTTGAGAGTTAATCTCCTTCAATGTCACTGAAGATAATTTGCCCGTGTTATGTATGGTATGGCCGTGGCTAATGCATTGCTAGATAAGGAAGCAGTGAGCATAGATGAGATGTTATTTGCTAATATTTCATTTATAATGAAACTCTGCTGAAATTAGTTAAAACCAGTGTAGACTGAGTTCATTTTTTTCCAGATCTATTTTCCTTAACTTACAAATTTCAGAAGTTAAACATTTTAATCCATTCTACTTTCCCTCCCCTTTTACAGAGGGAACGTCTGAGGAATATTGAGAGAATTTGCTTTCTTCTGAGAAAGGTAAAAAATAACCCAGAAGTGCTCTGTGTTGTTTGAAGGAATTGGAGCCATTAAATTTGTGATACTAGAAATAGCAGCAAACTTTCTTAAGGTCTCTGTTCTGTTGACTTCAGGCAGAGAGTGATAATGTCAGAATGGAAAATGGCAGAATGGAAATTAAGGTGGCCTTTGAAGGAGAGGGGAAAAGCCAATTATAAAGGATTTCCAACCGGTCAATAATATCCTGAAAATAAATGAACTTTTGAGAACATCATCTGGTTCAATGTAATTGCCTCGTTTCTGGAGACAATGGATGATTTTTGGAGACATAATTTGTGTCTGACATATGATGTTATACCTTTGTGCCTAAGCTCCTTTTTACATTTATAATCTAATATATAAAAGTCAAAGTTTGTATGCTTGTCTGTCTGTGTCAGGCAAAGACCTCATATGATTGGCTGCCTGAGAAGATTCTATAGAATCCTGGGGTTTGCAGTTTAGGGAGGGGCCTTTTGAATTCTCAGCTGGAGAGCTCTTGGTCCTGGCCGGTTGCTATATAAAAATATAAATGTCTCATTAAGTTCAGTGGGACTGCCAACCTATGTTCAAATATCTCATATTGAAATGATTAGGGTTTCCAAGTGCCTAACTTGCAAAATGCTGTCACAATCAACACAAAGATACGAATGAAAACTAGTTCTCTAGGTCAGAGGTTCTTAACTTGTGGTCCATGGGCTGCAATGTCCTCACAGGGAGTCTGCATACAGAGAAGGGTGAATGGAACAGAAGGGGGCAGCATTGCTTTCCACTTTGCTGTCACCTGCAGGTGAGAGTATTGGAGTTGTCAGTTACATAATGGAGGAAAGGAGGATGGGAGGCACCAGTGGTGGTGCCAAGCTGGGTCTTTTCCCTGGGGCCCCTCAAGGCTCCCAGCAAAGCAAAAGACGGGGGAAGAGTAGGAGTCAGGCAGATCCTGCACATGCCAGTGAGAAGAGAGCGGGATGGCTGCTTCTGTGGCGACAGTGAGTCTCTTTCTCACACACACTTTCTGTCTCTCTCACACGTACACGGAGTTGGAAACTGTTCAAGTGGCATCCAAAAAGTGAGTGCAGGATTGGCCACAATTCTAGGCTTCATATAAACAGTTATTAGTCAAAGGAGTCGTGAGATACCAGCTTCTTTCCACTGGCACAATTTGTTTCTCCTCCATTTGGAAAAGGATACTTCCATTGCCCTTACCACTATCACTCCTTGTTAGTTTCCATGAAACTTAGTCTGAAGTAAATGTATTTGCATCTCAATTCTGCCCACGTTCAATGAAATATTCTCTTTTAAGTACATGTGGAAATACCAGTTTCCATTAAGCCAACCCTACCAGATATAGAATACATACACACTACGACGACGACGACGACGATGACGATGATGTATGGAATCGTTCCAGTATGAATACTATAATAGGAGTGTGTGGTGTGTGCATTTCCTTATTTCTCCCTTCTCTCCAAATTTAAAGACCCTTGATAAATAACTTCAAATAAATATTTGAGGCACCTTAGGGTTGTAAATTTTGAGTTAAGTCTTGGTGGTCTGTGGCAACAAAAGAATGATGGATCTTAGAATGATCCAGAGCTTGGGAGTAATGCATCCTATGCAGGTGGACCCTATTTGCATAGTAGCTAAAAATAAGGAAGGAACAAGGGCATATATAAAGGCCCCACTCCCTAACATCCTTTGTGTTCTTTGAACTTCTGTTGCATTTGTTTGAATATACTGCATTCCTACAGTAATAGACTTAATAAATTGATTATCTACATGTGTTGTGAAGTAATTAGGGGGCAGGAGATGAAAAGCATTAAAATTAATAATCTTACCTGTCCAATGGATATAAAGCAGGAAATGGATTTTTTTTCCCTGTTAAGGGTCTTGGGGCTTACAGGCAGTCTTTCAGGAGTGACATGATATCCTTACTTTTTCTCTCTTAAGATGGTCAACAACCACACTGTCTCCCTCACCCCCTGTGATGACCATGGAAGACTGAAAAGAGAGAGGGAGGGAGAGAGAATGTGGGGTGGTAATCTTATGTGAACTCCCTCTTTTTCACATACACATATGCACTTTACTTCTACACACACACGTATGTGCTTTCCTCAAATATCCATTCTCCACGCCCCAGGGATGTTTTTTGAAAGCACGGATCTGACCAGATCTAAACTTCTGAAGCACTTTGTTCTCATTTTCTAACTGAGGAAGATGCTACCTGGACAGGAATTTTTTTTAAAGTGTTGATCCAGACAGAGACACATCATAAAAGTAATCTGTACTCTCTGCCTTAGTGCAGTTCAAGGGGCAGAAATTTCATGGGCGATCTACAGACCATGGCTACAAGCTGTAACTTCTTCAACTCTGATTATAAACAATGTCTGTGGCTGTCTCAATGACTGAATTTTATTAGCTTCATCAGATTGATTTGTATATTCTAATTTTTTAGAATGTGTTTATCCTTCCTCACTGGATCTTTGTGTGCATATATATTCAACACTCTCATTGTCTAGTTCATTTATTCAGTGAAGCAAGGTTGTACCTATAAAAATAGGTACCTGAGAAACTATGTACCAAAATAATATGTTAATCTGCAGAAGTCTTTGTTTTTGGAGGCCACTGCTTCATGGTAGAGTGCATGCTTTGAACGCAGAAAGTACTGAGTTCAAATTCTGCATCTCCAGAAAGGACTACGAAGCATGCATGTCGGAAGCCCTGCAGTCTGAAGCTGTCAGTCAGGTACACAATACTGAGTCACATGGATGAGGGGTCTGCCTCAGTTTCTAATGTTCTTTTTACTATAAGGAACTAACAATGCTCTTCTTCTAAAAGTAATTTGACTATGTTAATTGCTAACTCAGCAGCCTCCTAGTTTCAGGTTGTGTCCCAGCTTTTGTAATGCAAAGTAAGGGACAATAGTAATTTTATTAATTTATGTATGTTGCCTGGAGATGGGTTGCCCGCACCTGTATTTAATTTTTATTGAGCCTAAGCATCCTTGCTAACAGCAGAAATGGCACCTTCTGGTTAATTACGTACTCTATACATAATAGATTCTAAGGAGCAGCTTACTTTCCATACACTTAAATTGTTTGTTAATTCAGCCTCTATAGCAGAGGTCTTCAGGGATATACTGCTTTTAATTGGGATTTGTGCTTTAGGGGTGAAGGGGGGTAGGATAATTCAAGAGAAAGGCAGTATTCTTTGCAGACATATCCATAAGCCACTTTTGTTTACACAGCAATTCTGAAGTATTTATGGTTAGTGGCCAAGTTTTCGGGAATAATTAGAACACAAAAGTAGAGTACGAATAAAGAAAAATTTGGGGACAAGTGCCATTTTCAGCAAACCCTAAAGGTATCTACACTTCTTATAATATTGGTCTCTATGCAGCCTTGGCTAGTCAAGGGTTCAGTGTATTTTTCTTCTTTCTAGATAATTCTGATGGAGAACCAGTTAATAGCATGGAAGGTCCCTTTCATCAACAAAGCGTTGGCTTGACAAAAGATTTTATCTTAGCATTATGAAGTGCAGGGAGCCAGTATGCTATAGTGGTTTAAGTGTTGGACTACAACCCTGGAGACCAGGGTTCGATTCCTTGCTTGTCCACGGAAACACACTGGGTCACCTTGGGCACATCCTTGGGTGCGTAACACACTCTCAGCCCCAGAAAATGCCATGATAGTTTTAGGGTCAACATAATTCCAAAACATCTTGAAGGCATTCAGGAACAGCAATTATAAAATAAAATGTTGGTTCTATGCACGACAGTTTTAAAAACAGATGGAAATGTTGCCATTGGCTTTAGTGAGACAGAGTTGTATGATTGGGGTGGAAATGTGACCTTGTTGTGGGTCATGATTTGTCAGTTGAAGACTACTGTTTTATGCTACAACTACCTGTTGGGAAAAGCTTTGTTTAATATTAAATCTAACAGTGTTAATCCATTTGAAAGATGATTTTTCATAGTTCTTGAAAAGGCTCTCTCTCTGTGTGTAACATATTGATCTTAAGACATAATTTGGAAGTATTTGCAGAGGATTATGAAGGAGTAATGATATGAAATAGTGAGATCATTAATATGTTCCTATGTGATGTTTTGGGGTAAAATTTGTATAGCTGAAGAACAGAATTTATAGCTTATGTGAAGCATGAATGAGAGTGGTATATGCCAACAAACCTGAACCAGAGAACAAAAAATGGATTATTATCAATATTTCAATATTTCATCTGGAAGTAGCATAAAGGTTTTTTCTGTTACCACAATGCACTGTTTTGTTCAATCATTTTTTAGCCTTTGCCTGATTCTCTTGCAATATCTCATCTGCATGTAATAGATAGAAGAAGACACTTTGATGGTTCACAAAACAAGAAGGCATTGTTGCAGAGAAGGAAAAGTAGCTTTACTGATGTAAGAAACCAAGCAAGTCACAACTGACTTTTGTTAAGAACTAACACTAATATTTTAACTTTCTTAAAAATAAGGTTTAAAACCAAAGGGAAAGAGTGTGACGAGCATCATACTTGGATATCTTGATATGAAAATAGAGTAAAAGCAGGTGTGCACATTATGTATATAGCCCAAGGAGGCTTCTGTGTGGCTTTTAAACCCAGACACCCAGACCTTCCCCAATTCTTTTGGCCAAATAATCACTCCAGATCCACACTGTTTCAAGGCCTCTCACCTTGAAACAGCTGAAAATTCCTCCCCCTACAATTGACCAGAAATCAGTAGAATGTCGTTTCTGGTTCCCCAAAATGGAGGTGATGAACTCACAAAAGTTTTTGAGTTGAAAATGCTCCCTCCATCTGTGCATGCCCATCCATGACTGAAAGACAACTACATCTGGGACTTCTTAGTTCAGATAAAAGGCAACTGAGAGGATATGATAAAGTGTTATAGAATTATATTTCCTTTAGAATGAGGTGGAACTAGTCTGTTGAGATTAATCTATTGGGGGCCCTATGTTATTAGTAAGTGGCTCTGAAGCCAGTGGTAGACAGGGCAACAGCCCGAACTAGGTGTTCCTCAGGAATGAATAGTGGGAGAGCTGTAATCCAAAAATGGATGTTTCCAAGCTCTGTCGGAAACAAGATATTGAATCATAGAATCATCTTGGACAAGATGGACCTTTGGACTGATTGCACAGTAACCTTCTTGCATTCTTAAGAGAAGGAGAGTTTACGAGCCGGCTTGAAAGCCATGAATACAGTCTGTAATATTGACTTGATTAGTCTTATAAATAATTGCTGTAGATGGCTAACCTAAGCCAACCAGTTTCTTAATTAACTGCAGAACATTCCTGCTCTGTCACCTTAGACAGGAAGTTTTTTTTGCTTGCAAAATCTAATTATGTTTCCCATCGACAGTGGTTTGGTTTACCAAGTCTTCTTTTAGGCTTTACATGAATGTTAGAGAGAACTACATGCTACCTATGTTTACTCAGAAGAAGGTTGCATAGAGGTGAATCCTAGTTTTCTTTCAGTAGTCTTAGATGTGCTGCATACTTCTTGGAAGGTGAGCCCAGCTCCTTCTGTAAATCTTAGGAAATATGTTTACAGATATGTTGGAAGTATTTTGACCACCCAAAATGAAACATTAAATAGAATAACCCATTGGAGACTTAGTCTTTTGCCAAAAGCTGATACAAAAACCCTATTGCAGTGGGGAAAAAACAATATGTAGATATGTTTGGGAAAAAAATGTCTCAACTGTTTTTTGTCTGGAAAAAAGCCCAAATGGCAAGTAGCTGAAATTTGGGGACGTTGTTTACAATGCTTAAGGTGGCAAAGTAGCAGAATACTTATGCTGTAGGTCATGTTCTGTGTGAATTCTGCAACAAGAGCGGCTCTGGGGCCTCAAATGTCCTATTTTGGTTCGTGAAAGTGAACACAAATATGCACTGCAGTTTACCAAGCAGCAACCACTAGACTAGACTATGTAGGCCAGATTGCCCCTTCTCTTGTTACTCTGCTTTTTTTAAAAAAATGGAGCAGCAGGGAGCAGGGATCCAGCTTCAGTATAATGAGCAGCCAAAAGAGTTTCTTTCTGATTCATCTGGAGAACAGAGGAGGAGGAACTAAGGAAGAAGCAAATAATTTTTATTCCACCTACCAGCATAGATGCACACTATAACAATACTGTGAGATCTACATCTGCTTTACATGCTACTTTTTCCTTATTGATAGTCAGCAGTAGGTCCTAATGGAGGGAAAATAAAGTAGGAAGAGCGGTAGCCAACTAGATCACAAGATCCAGTGAAAACAACTGATTTCTTTAATCTGGTAAGGCGTTTAAGGCAAAGTGGTGAAGGTGAACCCTGCAGAGTTCTTGATTTACCCTCCCCCCCTCCCGGAAGGGGGGCTGTGGAAAGACAATCACAAACTGAACAAAAAGTGGCTTCACAAATCCTGCTTTTGTTGCCTCCCTAATCCTCCCTGACCAATTAATCCATGGCAATAACAGGGCAGCCCTGAGAACTGCTTGCTTTCTCTCCACCGCACTTCCAAACTAACTGTTGCTCTTTAAAGTGCCCTTGCCCCTGCAGTGCAGTTTTTCTTGCTTTGTGGAAACATGGATCTTGCTGAATAGTACCACTGGCTTCAGGGTAGGAGATGGATGATAAGACCTTCTACCAGAAATCTTTTGACAGCCAACCAGCCCAGCTTTGCAATAGTTGGCTTGTTGGCTTCAACACATCCAATTAAAAGGGGTGGCTGTTTGTGTGTGTGTTTTGTTTTTGTCTGCCTCCCCCCACCCCCACATAAGGAGGACATTGTTAAGAAGGCCAGAGTTTCATGACCTGTTCTCTAGCCTGAGGGCAGATCTTGATTCCCAGAGATTTGAGGAGGTGCCTGGAGATCTGACAACTCTAAACAGAACTGGCTTTTAAAATACAAGTTTAGGTTAAGAGAAAAGCTGCTTTAATTCCATCCAGCTGCAGGGTAATATTTTCCAACCTTGTGACACCTGTTTGCACCCAAACATCTCTGCATATACGCAAAACAGTTAATTAACTCCGTACCCTGACTCATGCAGTTGCATCTCCTAGCTAAAACTTCAGGAACAAAATTAACCATCAGAGTGTTTTCTTTTTTTCTTTGCATGTGTGCTAACAGAGTGTGATTCAGTGCCATCCTTATTCTAGCAAATCATTGGGGAATCCCACTGTTTCTGTCCTAGCACCGCAAGAACTGTCAGTTTATTTCTGCTCTTTGCTTTTTGCTCTTTAACTAATTACCCATCCCTGTGCAGACTACAATTACTGTCCCATTGCTGAGTTTCCTTGGGTGTCTTTTGTTCAACCCATTTTGAAAATCTAAGTAACCAGTGTCTATATGTTGCTGGCAATGACACCTTTGCAACTGCCCTTTTCTAAATTACAAATAGACTGCTTTCTCTGTATTTTTGTCTCATGATGTTCTTCTGTAATCAGGCATATGAAACAGATAGGTATTTACTCCCAATTTAAATATGATGAGAAGTATACAAGAATGTAATGTTGGACATTCCACGCATTCAATTATCTTTTGTTTTTAAAAGTCTCCGTAGCTACCTATGTAGTCTGCTGTGACTCTGTTGCTGCAAAATTGCTTCTCCCTGAGTTACAGAGCCAATGAAACCCAGAGTTCCTTGAATGAAATGAGAAGGCAGATTTTAATTAAGACAATTAAAGATTTCAGTTGTGCAATTGGGCCAACCAAAATTATGGGTTGGTCATGTACACACTTTCTTTCCTAAAACTTACCGTATACCCTTCTGTCTTTTCAAAAAAATACATATTAACACTCTAATCAGCTAAAACTTCGTATAGTCAGCCCCGACACAGCTGCTTTTCTAATCTTACATGACGTTTCTCCTTCCTGTCCTAAAAGTTAAATTTTATCTGTACTCTACCTAAAAGTATCAAAGGTCATTGCGCCATTCTTTATCTTCTGCAGCTGGCTCTAGCAATGTCAGGATCTTTTATTCCTGTTCCTCTTCTGCTAAAAGCACATTTCCTCAGTCACATTTCAACTCTCACATCTTGCTTAGAGGCACATATTCATCTGCTTAATATGCTAAATATTTTTCAATTTATTATTTTATATTATGCACTATCAACTTGATCAGATGTTTTCAAGTTGCTAGTGGATGGGAACTGAGTTTAAACCAGAGCTTTGAAAAGTTAATTATTTGGAACTGTGTATGTGTGTGTATGTGCCTTCAGGTCACCTGTCAAATGAATTCCATAGGATTTTCTTAGATAAAATACTCAGAGGTGGTTTTGCTAGTTCCTTCCTCCGAAATATAGCCTACAGCACCTGGTATTTGTTGATGGTCTGGAACTACAGTCCTCCCTCCATGCTTGTGGTTTGAACTTCATGAATTTAATTGTTCTCAAGGTGTGTACATGCCTCCCCCCATTCCCTTGCCTTTTGCCCAGGCGTACATACCTTTCTCTTTTGTGCCTGGGCAAAGGGCCAGCGAATGGGAGGGGGGAGCCCTGGCTGCAGAGACAGAAGCTGCCTATATTCCTTCTTTCCCCATTCTCTCCCTCCTGTTCCCTTGCCTTTTGCCCCAGTGTTGTGCCTCTTCCTCCACACCCAGACAAAAGGCAAGGGAATGGGAGGGGGAGAGTGAGGAAGGAAGGCACGTGCGTATGTTCCCTTGTCTGTGTTCTCTTGCTTACTTCCTTGGGCAAGGAAGAGTTATTCACTTTTTTTTTTTACTTTCATGAGGGTTCTGCACCTTGAACTCTCATGAAAGTAGAGGGACTGCTGTACAAGTTATAGAATCCTTCAATCAGCATGGCTGCTGGCTAGGGGATGCTGGGGGCTATAGTCCAAAGAAGTGACTTTTCCAAGCTATTTTAAATATGAAGGTGGATATGTTGAAGACTGTAAGTAATTTTTTTCTGGCAATTCTAGCATCAGTCTGGAGCTGTCAAGCCATCAGAAAGAAGGGTATTTGAAGCTGTGGCAGTAGGAAGATGGATTTCAGCAATTTTATTGAACACAGTACAGATGATATTCTTAGTTTGATGAACTCCCCTTCTGACAAAAAACATAATGAGAACAGAAAATGGCCCTCCATGGATCCCCTTCATTGACAGTGATTGCAGCAGAGATGGAGTGAGTGCATTTTGCCTGCTCTCATTAGAGCCCAAAGATGGCTGCCTTGTTAGTAGCTTTTCACTGCATGCAATCTTTCTTACAATATGTAGTGCTCTTCCTATTTCACTTTCCTCTGTATCATGGCATCACTGCATCTGATTCTGTGGATGGGATGCTGGAAACCCAAAGACGCTTTCTTGAGTAGTGTGATTAGCAGCAAAAAAAAAACAAGCTTCAAGAGGGAACAAGAGATGAATTATGAAGACCTACAAGTTCTTGTAAAAACTCTTTAGGCAACCACTCGACACATACTTTAAATAGCCTAAATGTCCTATGAGACAATGCACAGATAGTGCATCCCAGCAAACATTGATAAGGACAATGTTAAGAACTATATTAAGAGTTTTGATTTAAGCTGCTTACAGTTACCTATACAACATCTGTTGTGTTGTTGTTCTGTGTCTTCAAGTAATTTCGGACTTATGGTGACCCTAAGGTGACTCTATCATGGAGTTTTTTGAAGCTGAGTGTGTAACGCACCTAAGGTTACCCAGTTGGTTTCCATGGCTTCGCAGGGAATTGACCTCTGGTCTCCAGGGTCATAGTGCAATGCTCAAATCTCTACACCACTCTGCTGATTTGAGGTTAGTCTGAATGAACATTCAGAGTCCCTAACAGCAGAGTGGTTCCAAATGCAAAGAAACTGAAGATCTATTCCAACTCTGTTTCTTTTGATTCTAAGATTTCAGTAAGAAATCAGTATAAATGCCTGGAGGCAATAACTCCCAAAGGTAACATTCTGTTGATACATTTTATTAAACTTAAAACTAGTCCCAGAAACTGTAGTTAAAGGATTGGAATAAACCCCATTTTTAATTTCTCCCAAGGAATGGAGTGGAGTGTATTGTTGTAGGATAAATAATTTCTTTCTCCCAAGGAATGTGCTATTTGAGACCAGGGTTAGAACAATAGAAACAAGTCTGTAGTAATTTTCTGGAACTGAACCTGAAAAGGAAGTACAGAGTGGACCTTACTATGTGCAGGAAATCTGGTGGGACTGTGAGTTCTGTTAGGCATCAGATGGGGAACAGGAATCTCTTGAATTGTTAATTCTGTGAACTCTCATCTTGTATTCAGCTCATATATGTGTAAATAAGCTAGATATCACAGAGAAATCCCTAGTGATTTGCTTCTAAGGAAAATGAATCTTAGGTAAGTGTTTGGAACCCATGAAACCTGTCACTGCTTGGAAGTGGGAGGTGGTCGATATATTTAGCAATGTTAAATATGCTTGTGTGTAAATGATACCAAATCTATAACAGTTTTCTTAAACATTAATAATGGAATGTATTCATATCTGGCATGTATATAGGACTGAAAAAGTGGTGACTATCAGAGGAGTAATACAGAACGACCATTTGAAGGGAAGAGTGTATTGTTGTAGAATAAATAATTCTATAAGAAATTTTTGTCTGCCTAGAATTCTTCAAGTGTACCATAGTGGCAATAAGAATAGGCTATGTATCAGGAAGTCCCTCTGTCTGTATTTAAATCTTTTTATTATTAAAATTCATCTTTGCATTTCTCCATATCTAATACACACATATTCCAAATGAACAATCCAAAAGATAGGAAAGTAAATTAAAGTGTGAAATAAATTTAGCACAGACACAAAAAATAGTTATTCACCTTAATTTAAATCCCATAACATCAGCTTAACTTTTATACTTAACTTAAATTTCTCCCTGTTCTCTTCTTTTGATTGTCCTTTAGTATATAAACTTATTTATCTAGCTCAATTCAATCTCCAGTCTCACCATTTTGACTATTTTAAAAAAAGAAAGAAAAAGAAAAAAAACCTCTTCCCTTATTTTCTTTTTCTTCCATACTAGTTCTACCATAGATTTTCCAGTCCAACAATAACTTAAACATCCCATTACTCTGCTTTCTTCTTCAATGTTGAGTTCGCTAAATTTCCCTTTTTCAATCCTTCAGTTCTCCTAACCTCTATATTCCCGTTTTCTAAATCCCTTTATCCAATTTAACGTTATAGATCTATTCAGATCCTAGCTGCTACAAACCTTTGTCACGTGCTTCACCTATTCCATTATTCCTTTAATAACCCTCATTTCCCATTTAGTTTCCAATATGGGGAGGATCAGATCCCATTCTTCATCTGTTTTTTCTTTTGGCTTTTGTAACAGTGCTGCTGTTAATTTTTCCATTTCCCTTATTTCATATATTTTCAATAGCCAGTCCTCTACTTCAGGGGGTTCCTCTTGTTTCCATCTACTAGCGTAACACATTCTTGCCGCAACCATCATATAAGTTAGTATCTTTTGGTATGATTGTCTGTCATTAACACAGTTGATGGCCATATACAGGCTTTTTCCCCCTTTCACCCATGTTGTGCTTCCTCAACTGCTTTATTTATTTTTTTGTTTGTTTGTTTATTTTAATTTTACAACTCTGGGGGAAAGTTTAGTTTTTGGAGGAAACTGCAGCTGAACTCTGTTTTGCATTGCTCCTTGCAAAGACTGGACAGAAACCAATGAGCTATTAGCCTAAAGGAGCTGGGATGCAACAAAGTAAAAGCTGGAATACAAAGATTACTAAGTTTCCAGTGAGTCTGTTGTTTTGATGTAGCAATATTACACATTTCTATTAGAGGCACAGAACAATAAAAAAAATCTAATTCCATTTTATGAGAGGTAGTAAGGATTCTGCCACTTTCTATATAGTGGGAATATCACCTGGATTTTTCCCAGAGAAGGGACTCTGGGCTAGGTTCGTGCCCAGTGTGCTAGCCAATGAGCCACACTGAGAGAGAGAGAGATCAAAGTTCCAGAAAACCCAGTAATAGGTTCACCTTAAAGTTGTTGGAATTGAGAAGATTTACAACTCTGGTTATTATGGGGTTAATTGGTGTTATAGAGGACCTTCACCTGCTTTCTATTATTGGCAGCAGGTGTAAAGGCTCTATAAGAGCAGCATTGTTTTAGTGGACACTTACTTCCACTTCTTGATTTGCTGTTGCTGCAGTTTGTTGTATCCTGCTTCACTGTGGTATTATTGTGTATTAACTTGCCAAACCTGCTCAAGTTCTCTTTTAACTTTTGTATATTAAGAATTTATATGTTAAGCTTATTTTTAACGAGAACATATAAAGGACCATATCTCTTTTCTTAATTTGTCTTCTGAATTCCCTTTTTATTTACAACAAAAGTCTCCATAAGTCAAAAATGACTTTAAGGTGCACAACAATAGCAACAACAAAACTGATAGAAAAAATGCTACAGGTTGGAGAAACTCATAAATAATCAAAGCTGTGAAAGTTGAACCCACAAATGTGGAGGGCTGACCGTACAATAATATGATGAGAATAGCATATGAAGCCCCTGTGTATAGCAAAATATTTTTATTATTGTTACTATACCAGGAAACTTCATGGGGTACTTCAGTACAAATCTTTACTGTGTGTTCCAAAATCTTTCCTGTGTGCATGTTTGTGTATGTGTGCCAAGTGTTCTGAGTATTGAGAGTGCAGATGGGGTGTTCAAATGAATGTTGTGAATGAATGGTTTGCTGTGTTTAGGTGAATCAATAGATGGATTGGAGGGGGAGGAAAAGTGTAGGATGGTGATGATCGTTACCACCTCGCACTCTTTCTTAGGATTATCACCAACCCACACTGTCTCTCGCTCTCTGAAGGTTCTCAGAAGAAAAAGTTTAAAAGGAGAAAGAAACAATGTGGGATGTTGATCATCTTAAAGAGGGGGCAGTATGTCAGATGGTTCTGGACTCAACTGCTGATGGCATGCAACTTCTGACCTATTTCGTCTGAGGGGAAAATGGCCCTCAGGCAAGAAGAAACTTGCTCATTCCTTCTTTAACTATAAGCAAAAAAAAAAAAAAGGTGAAGTGGGAATTTTAGCCAACAGAAATAATAGATCGCAAACCAGACTAAGAAATGAAGGAAGATATTTCTGTAATGATACTAATAAGAAGGATAAAGAATGGCTGGATGTTTATGTTCCCTAGATTGTGAGACTGCTTTGATCACTTAGAAACATCTAACGTTACAGTACTCCCCAGGGGACAGGATGGTCAGACTACAATTCTCAGAATTCCTTAACATTGGCCATGCTGGGTGGATGTGATGAGGGTTGTAGTCAAGGTATCTGGAGGTCAAGGGTTCTCCACACTTACCTGGGAATAACCATCATTGAACCCAGTGGGAATTACTTCTAAGAAGATAAAAAGCAGACTGTGCTACCAATTGCTGACATTCGGTTTCAGATCAACTGTTGCAGTTCTTGGATTCCAATGGGCAGAATGATTTAACCTACTCTGCTCTGCTGTTTATCTGTTGGGCTTTTTAAACTGTACAGATTGCTCCCAAAGTTAGTGGGTGTTTGTTTCAGGGACACATTTTCTTCAGTTTTCTGGGATGATTTTTATTTTTCGCTTCTCCTTGAATCCTGCAGCAGCCATTCGTGCATGCCAACAGAGATACATATTCTTTATTATGGATTATAAAATTAGCACCATTCTAATGTGAGTCTGCTTGTGGTTTCAGGGCTACTTACACAAGAAGTGTGTTTTTGGATTCTGTCATCATCATGCACTGTCATAGCTCCCTGTCCTCTGTTTCATGCTAAACTGGACACTCCCTGGGGTGGATCTAGGATGCTATAGCAGAAGGAAGGGAGTGGGGAAGCTTCATCCTGCAAAATGAAACACAAGCACCATAATGTCTAACAAAGTAGTGCGGGATAAAATAGAGTCAATATAATACCAAGGAAATAAAAGAAAGTAGAGATTTATGGAAAGAAATATTTTGTATAAGTTATTGTTGGACAATACTAACTAGGAATAACCAATATGAACAGGAAAAGAGAATAATGGAAGAACATTACAGGAAGAAATAACTGTGTAACTGTGTAACCGGGCAATGGAATGTGGTTGTATGAAAAAATTAGGAAAAATATGAGTGGCAAATATTTATAGATGGAAAAGTAGTTAGATATGGATGACAAATATAGGAAACTTGATTTTAATTAATGGTTTCTCTTAGTTAAGCGATGTATATGGTTTGTGTTTTTAATGTGGGTATAATGTTTGAACATGTAAAGAAAAAAATGTGTGGTTATATTGTTATATCGGTTAATAAAAAGATTTGAAAACAAATAACAAATTAATTTTTGGATAAATAGTCTGATGTGATTTTTCAGGTTTACTCTAAGTTTTCAGCAGATTTCAAGGCATTCTTTCTTTTGCAAGAGAGTACTTGGTAGAGTGCCCTGCACCAGTTATACCAACCACAAAACAGAGTGAGGATTTTGGCCTGAATTCTGTAGGTTACTCCCAGATAGAGACCCACTGAATCAGTTGTTGCAAGGTGAGTGAACACATAAGTAAATCCTGTTGTTTCAACTGGTCTGGTTTATGTGGAACTAATTATACAATTCAGGTTTTTGTGTACAACTGTGGATCCAGTTTCAATATTGCTTTATATCATTCTAATATTTTTAATGAGAGCAGTCAGGCTCAGGATACTGGTCCCCTGTACTGTTTCCATCCTTCCTCTCTTAGCCCGTTGTTTCCTTCTTCCGTGATTATAATATAACAATATAACTTTATTGGATACTAATTGACAATATTATCCAAGAAGACATTTTCTAGGCATTTCCCTTTCTCTGCTGCCTCCCCCCGCAACTGCTGAAGAATCCTACAACCCTTTGTCCCAGATAATATTGAAAAAAACCACCCAAATAAAATAAAATAGTCTTTCTAGCACCTTGAGACTTTGGGCCTTTCTGCACTACACTGTTATAGTGCTATTATTCCACTTTCAGTATTCTATGGAATCCTGGGGTTTGCAGTTTAGGGAGGGGCATTTAGAATTCTCATCCGGAGAGCTCTTGGGCCTCAGTAAACTACAAACCCCAGAATTCCACAAGATGTTGAAAGTGGAATAATAGCACTATAACAGTGCAGTGTGGAAACATCCTTTGTCTCTTCACTACATCCCCCTCCCAAGATAATATTGAGCCAAAGTTTTCCATCTACACATAGTCCAGTCGATTTTGGAACATCATTTTTATGAGTTCTAAAGCTCTGCTTTAGACCTAAAATTTATTGTTTTAATGTTTTGATTTTTTTATTGGTTGTTCTTATAATTCTACATTCCTTTGGAGATTTTGGACATAAAAGTGAGTCATAAATATTTTAAGATTGCATTGTTGTGGTCTCTTACCTGACAGTAAGTTCCACTGAATATACTTAAAACTTAGTAAATGTGAATAAATTTGTGATGTAAGCCTATGATCCTGTATGGACATAGCTCAGTGTAAACTCCACCGGATTCCATAGAACTTCCTTTTAAGAAAGCATATATTAGATTGCATTGTAAATATATCTGAACAATGTTGAGGTTGTCTCCAAACTCACGAGAACTAGCAACTTTCTTCTATTTAAATGAACACAGATTCTTGGGAAGCAATTTTGTAAGTGATACCACATTCTGATCATATAAACTGGTACAAATTGCCTACTGTTCTGAAATACAGAATGGTAAACTAGAACAACCATAGCAAGTTGCAGTATCCTGCCTTAGTATATCATGCATAGACTGACTTGCATGAGTAAAGAAGAAGAATGTATTCTGCTTAGTTTTTGTCATGGATGGTCTAAGCTCTGGACATCCCTTGAGATACATGCAGATTATCTTCAACTCTGTGTGATCTTTGCATGCTATCCCTAAAGACAAGTCACAAAGTGTTGATCCTGTTTCATAAGCTGTCCTTTTGTTAGCACTGAAAATACAATTTCAGATAGGCTAAAAATACATTAAGTGCAAAATTTCATGCTGGTTTGTGGAAATCCTTTTTTTCCTCTCTGAATAATTTATTTTCAGACTATTTTGGTAAAGTGTCTCTTGCTTGAAAAGAGGAGAAATGGAGCATTTTTTTCTGCTTAGGTAAAGTGACTAGCGGGGTGCCACAGGGTTCTGTCTTGGGCCCAGTGCTGTTCAATATTTTTATCAATGACTTGGATGAAGGAATAGAGGGCATGCTCATCAAATTTGCAGATGATACCAAATTGGGAGGGGTTGCTAATACGCCAGAGGACAGGATCAAAATTCAAAATGACCTGGATAGATTGGAGAGCTGGGCCAAGGCGAACAAAATGAAATTCAACAGAGAGAAGTGTAAGGTCCTACACTTAGGTAGAAATAATGGAATACAGAAATATAGGATGGGGGACACGTGGCTGGATAGCAGTACGTGTGAAAGGGATCTAGGAGTCTTCATAGACCACAAGCTGAACATGAGTCGGCAGTGTGATGCGGCAGCCAAGAAAACCAATGCAGTTCTTGGCTGCATCAATAGGAGTATGGTGTCTAGATCGAGGGAGGTACTGGTACCACTCTACTCTGCTTTGGTTAGACCTCATCCTGAATACTGTGTCCAGTTTTGGGCACCCCAATTCAAGAAGGATATTGACAAGCTGGAGCAAGTCCAGAGGAGGGCAACCAAAATGATGAGAGGCCTGGAAGCCATGCCCTATGAGGATAGACTTAGAGAGCTGGGGATGTTTAGTTTGTAGAAGAGAAGGTTAAGAGGGGACATGATAGCCATGTTTAAATATTTGAAGGGATACCATGTAGAGGAAGGAGAGGGCTTGTTTTCTGCTGCTCCAGAGACCAGGACAAGCAGCAATGGATTCAAGCTGCAGGAAAGGAGATTCCACCTGAACCTCAGGAAGAACTTCCTGTCAGTCAGGGCTGTCCGGCAGTGGAATCTGCTGCCTCGGAGTGTAGTGGAGTCTCCTTCCTTGGAGATTTTTAAGCAGAGGCTTGATGGTCATCTGTCGGGATTGCTTTGAGGGTGTTCCTGCATGGCAGGGGGTTGGACTGGATGACCCCTGTGGTCTCTTCCAACTCTACATTTCTATGATTCTATGAAATGGCAAGGCTGTTGCACAGTTGCCTAAGTCTTTGGAATAAGTTGCCTCTCTCCTTTCCACTCGCATTCACTGGATGGTGGCAGGCAGGCATGAAGAGAGGGAAGGGAAATGAAACCTATTTTGAGAAGTTTTGGAGAGAGATAATTTGCTTTTAGGAGTGTCATCCATCCCACTTACCTTGCAAACTGCTGTGTGCTGTTTTGTATGTTGCTTCATTGTCCAGCACAGAAGTTAAATCTCAGAGTCAGGGGGAAATGTGTACTTCATAAAGCATGAATGGCATGTGGTAGAAGTTTCTTTTGCCTCTAGTAAATTCTTTATGAAGTTGCAACAACTATCAGTAGTGTGTGTACAAAATGAAAAAAATGGACAAGACGTTGCCATGACTATGTGCAGTAATAGATTGGAAGAAAACCAGTAAGGACTCAATCAGTTGCTAATACTGTGTTTCATAAGGGTCTTGCAGTCTCCTTAAAAGACTGAGCTCATAGTTTGAGGAGGCTTTTGGATCTGGAGGCTCAGAGCACCTTTAGTTTGATATAATTCGTGGGCATTGGTTACCACAACAACAGCTCTGGAAGATTCATGTGGTGCACGGGCTGCACTTTCTGCACCCTTGCTTTAAAGCCTTCAGACCAACTTACATGAAAGTTCTGCATCTCTTACATTAACCTACTTGGACCTAAACATCATCTGCTGCAGTACATTTCTAGGTGCCTTCACCAAAGGAGGTAAAGTGCTGGTATCTACCGAGTATGGAGTTTTGCTGTTAGAAAGGGCCTTTTCAGTGGTGATGCCCACTTGTGAAATCCCACTCCAAAGAACCTCACCTGGTGCCTATGCCCTGGTCTGTTTAGAGCATTGTGACGAGCTTTTTATCTCACAGAAAATGAGGGGCAGCCTGAGAAGTCCCATCAGATAATAGTCTAGCCTAGACCTTGAAAGATTCCCCATCATGAATTTTGCCCCAGTTTCTGACTTCCTGTCTTTACCCTTTGTCTTTGCAAAGCATAGGTAGTAGACCAGATGAGAAGGCACACTAAAGAGGATCCATGGAGGGTCTGCTTAGAAGAAAGGAAATACAGCCAATAAGAAAGCAGATCCAGCTGCAACCATGGAAACTGAAGGAGAGCTGACAGCATACTCAGTCTTTCCTCAGACTTCTGCTCAGTCAGGAGTCCCTTTGACCCTGTTAAGTCCGCCTCCTTGCTTTCTTAACCACCTCACTCCAGCTGACTGCTGCTATAACTATAATTACAACTCTGCTCTTATTGTCATACAAGATGCATGCAGGTCATGAGCAATAGCCTTCTTCATGAATTTATCTAATTCTTTTTAAAATCTGTCATACTTGGCAGCCATCATTACATCTTGTTGTAGTCTATGCCACAATTGAATTATGTACTGTATCAAGTACTTCCTTTTATCTCTTTGGAATTTTCCACCACTCAGCTCCATTGAATGATGTCAGGTTCCAGTGCCATTTTTTGCACATTATGGATCATTCAGAGCTGGGAATTATGCAGCACATTAAATGTCATCAGATTGCCACTCCCAGAATACTTCACAACTGACAATTTTGGTCAGGAGTGTTGGACCGACAACATCTTGACAGCCACGTGATCCCCATCCCAGCATAATTTCACATCATTCTACTGTATAACCCAATACTGATCCTTTTTCCCAAGCTAAAGAGGGCCAAATATTATAACCTTTCCTTATTGGGGAGTTGTAGTAGCCCCCTGATTATTTTGATTTCTCTTAGCTGCACCCTTTCTAACACTACAATATTCTTTTTGAGACATGCTGAGCAGAACTCCCAAGTATGTTCCAAATGACATCAAACCATGGCTTTCTATGAAGACCTTATGATATTAACAGTTTGGTTTTCAGTTAACTTCTGTGGTTAAGATGGAGTTAGCAGTTTTCACAGTACCTGCATGCTTGGGTCATGTTTTCACAGAACTCTACAGCTTTAAGATCTCTTTCAGATCAATTGTTAACCAATGACTATCTCAGACCACATGACTGCATATGCAAAATTAGGATTCTTTATTTCCTTGTGCAAGGTTTTCTATTGCATTACATTGCTCAAAGCTTTGTATTAGTCACCTTGCTTACAGCCATTCAGAACTTGGAAAGTTTCTTTTAAAGTAATGAGTTACATTTCTAGATCCCTAGTATTGTATTTGCTGGCATATAAGACTCACTTTTCCCCCAAAAAAATGCTGTTTGAAAATGGGGTGCGTCTTATTGGCATCTTATACACGGGTGCTTCTCATACACCGGCAAATATGGTATTTCATTTCAGCTGTAGTTATGATATTTAGAAAATATTACCTTTTACTTTATCACTAGTCTTTACTTTTCCATTTCTTTATATTCTCATTTCTAAAACGGTTACTTTTCCTTTACTTTAAAACATCTAGATGCAGCAGGATAAGAGAGAGCATAAACCAGCACTTGAACTATGTGTTATTCCCCTTTCATCATTTAGTAACCATTAAAGTAACTAAAAGTTTACAGATTTACAGAGGTTTACAGATACAATGCAAAAGGAATCAAGTTGTCTCTTGCTAAGTTACAGTGGGACGGCAACTTAGCTACATCTTCATTATTGTGGGAAGGAATTAATTATAAAAATAGATTATTTTAATGAGTTCCTTCCAAGCTTTACTCCCATGAAACTCTGTTCCTGTTGTGATCTATGACCCATGTCTCCATGGTCATCCCAGACTTCACTTTGAGGAAAGACTTTATGATGGTGAGGCATTGATGGGAAGGTGGTTCAAGGGGAGCATAGTTCCATACACATGCCTACTGCAACCTTGCCATGGCAGCCAAAACTGTTTAAAGAGGAGTAGTGGCATTAGTAAGTGATAAGGCTAGTTGATGCTCTTCAAGGAGTTGGAGGAGACAGGAAACCAAGAAGGCAATATCGAGGTCTGGGCAGCATTTGCTGGCATGCTTGGGTTAACAGAACATCTGAGACCAGCCTTTGAAGGAAAGTTGCCCTATGCCCACTAGAATTTGCAAGATAGTATGTAGAGTTTTAATCAGCTAGCTGAAGATTGTAGAACTGCAGTTTCTGTTAGGGAATGAGTTTATTATGCAGCAATACAGTGATCTTTGTCAGCAGCTAATTAATAATAACCTGTATTCATATACAGAGAGAGAAAGATCCAACTGTGTCTTTTCAAATAATGTCATTGATTTAGTGCTCGATTAATGAAACTACATATCTTAAATAATTAATTAATTATTTAAATAATTAAATAATTATCAAATAATTAAATAATTAGACTGGGCCAATGGTTCATTTCATTGCAGCCCAGTCACCATCTACAACCCTCTATCACTTACCATGATACTGCCTTGAAGTAGTAGGGATATAATACATTCAGTATGGGGCTGTCAAGAAATGTGATTGATAAATGTGTTTCTACTGAAAGCCAGTAATCCTTTCTCATCTACATTGATAACCAATTTGTAATTTACATTGGATTGCCGGTTCTTAGTTGACGTCAAGGTGCAGGATTTACTGTTTACAGTACAACTGTCATGCTGTGCTTTCAGGACATAGAAATGGGCTATGATGCAGAGACTGAAAAGTGGAACCTGCTGAACAGGAGGAAACAGTATTGTACCACTCACCCCAGAGACAGAACAGGTGGCACTGCCAGCTCCATCAGAGAGCACTGCCCCTTCTGACACAGAAGATAACTCACTTATACCCACCTTTGCCAAGCGTAGAGCTCAAAAGGAAAGCGTACACAGATCTCAATGAATTTACAGAAAACAGCAGTTAATTAGGCAGCAGCTAGGTTAAGCTGTGGACTTATAAAAGCCCAGTCATTCTTCTCCAGAACTTGTTTGTGATTAACTGACTGTTTCTCTTGTTGTGTCTCTGAACTCTGACTTAGAATTGTATTGCCTGTTGAACTATTGATGTTGCCGGGGATTTTGCTGTGCTTCATATTTCTGTTTGCTTACTAGATAAAATAAGAAAACACATTTTGGAGCTGTTCACCTTATCAACTGCCTTGCATCGGCTGACTGCCTGAACTGAGAGAAGATAACAGCCCCTTGTATGATAATTGAGAAGTTAGGTCACACTGTATTCAGTAGGTCTCAGTTAACAGCAAGTGCCTCCTTAAACCCCTAAGTGGCCTGAACTGAGAACATTTCAAAAGTTGTCTTCTTTGTTCAGATGAATTTATCTGAGCACTGTGATATACCTTGGAATCCTTTTGTGGGTTTTCCTGCCTATGGAGGTATGATTAGGAACACAAAAGACCACATTGTTTGAGGTGTGAAAAGTCTCCACTGTTGAAAGCAGTTTTCTGTTCTCCTCCATAGCTCGTTGCACATTCTTCAGAGCAGATTTGGGGAAACAAAGGTGTAGCTAAAAGAGACAAATTGCCCCTATAAGGATTCTGTCTAACTTTTTTTCAGTCCCCAAATTTCTAGTATTGCAGTAACTTAATCTTCAGTCAAGCATTTAGGAATACAGTTTAGACATCTAAAGCAAAAGGAGCTGGCAAAGATACCAGAGGAATGCGAACACATTGGTTGGAATTCACTAAGGCGATTATGAATGCATAACCTAGAGTTATGATTTTATGACTGGTTCATATTCACAATCCATACATATTCACTAGTCTAGGGAATACGTAAGGACCGTGAAAGTCCCCCAGTCATCACTTATGGAGGCAGCAGCCACTGTAAGTGACAGTGGCTTGTTTCCCTGTCAATCAGTGCCTGGATGCTTTTTAAAAGAGGTGTTTTTGTTGATTTTAAAGGTTCAGAAGGGACACTGTGAAGTAGGCTTTTCTCATGTGAAGCAGTTGAAGATTTTATGGTTAAAAATCCAGGTCAGTGCCTTAAGTTCTGCCTAGAAGGAAGTCAGTCCTGATGCTGAAGCACTATGGTAATAAGTTTAAAGCAAATTATACTTTCCCCCATAAGGTATTTACCACACACATGTACCACACATACATATTTTCCTACAGTAGAGAGGGAACTACTACCATGTGTGTTTTCCAGCTGGGTGCTTATTCCAATTTAATGCACCCATTTTGGAAGTGCCCCTTCTTGCTTATATCATCTGGTTCTCCTGCTTCCCCTTCTTTCCGCTCAGCTCATCCTGCTTGTGTTCTGTAGCACGCAATTAGCACTGCTTAATAGCTGTTAAATAGGGTAATTGGCTGTTATCTTCGCTGAGGTGTTCCTTCAGCAGCTGATATTTTTCAGTGCACCCAGGCTAACAGTCCTTGAGCTCTTAGAGAGAACTAAAGGGAAATTTAAGTTTCTTGCTCTAAAAATCATGTATTCCTTCCTGACCTATGGGTGAGGGGATTGATCTTCATATCTGTTTTTAGTAAGCAATAATGTATAATAAATTACAGTAGATCACATTTCTGCAGGAATATACTCTAGACATTTTCAGTTTTCCTGATTACATGATGAAGACTTAAATGCTATTCACTAATTGGCTTGTTCTCCTGCAGTGATCCCATATGTGAATAGAAAATGTTGAAATGCTAGCTGAAAAAAATAGTCAAAGGAATTGAACCATCATCCATAAAGTGTCTGAGGGAGGTTCTTACTCATCATCTGCTGATTTTTTTTTCCAGGCATGCTAAAAGAAGCAACTAACTAGTGCTGGGAAGGTGTATCATATATGGTGTTTCACTCCCCACTAATGTCTGTCAGCTCAGAATTTAGGTGTTGCTTGAAATATAATGATAAGAAAATGGCAACTCTTGACAAGGCTGTTCTTTTTTCAGTTTTGGGCACTAGGATGTTTAAATGCCCTTTTACATTGGATATAGGAAGACACTGTGAATATTTCAACTAGCTGTGTGCTATTCATTTGATTTCTACTGAGCATTTCTGAAATGTGATTGTTATTGGAGGCAGCAGGGATTCCCTTTCTGTCAGCCAGGAGACAGAGCAGGACAGAATCTGCTCAGCCAGATTCTGGCTTCTGTGGGCTGGAGATAGCTAGAGGTGCCACCCACATGATGGTGGATACATAACTTTCAAAATTTGGATCCCATTAGGTTAGCAAATATATCCTTCTTTTGTTTTTTCTAGAGATAATTTTCTATATATAATTTTTTGTAATTTCTCATGTTTGATATAGAAGAACATAAAAGAATTGCATAGAGTAGAGATAATCATTGGATGCTAGCTTGGGTGTTTGATTCAGCTGTCAAAATAGCTAAAAAGTGTACATGCACTTAAATACAGTGGGCTCTCCTTACCCACAATCTCCACATGTACAATTTCCAGGTCATTTGAAGCATTGTGTCCCTGTATCTAAAATGGTGGCAGTGTGTGTATGTCCATACTGAAGTGTCAGTGTGCACGTTCACTGGGGTTCCTGGAACAGAATCCCTGCATATACAGCAGGGCTACTGTAACACCATTACATCCATGGATGTATGTAGAGGTCTCTTTCAGCTGCTTCAGGATCTGTCTTTTAGGCTTTCGGATAGAATTGTGCATGAAAGAGAGGCCCCATGCTACCAGGATATACTTCAGAAGAATTCGAGGACAAGTTTTATATCCATATGTGTGTTAGTACTGTAAGGGACCAAGATGTAGAACAAGTGTGAACAGTTGGGGGTCAGAGACATGTTATGCTGAGATCAGAATTAGTGTGATGTCACTTCCAGTTTTGTGTTTGCCTGAAAACTTGCAAGTTTTGTTTTGTTTTGGGGTTGGATTCATGAGAGGTAGCAGGGAGGTATGTGTGTGAATCAGCCTGAAGATTTGGATGGGTTTTCTTCATGCCTTGGGGCCTTTTTTGGCCAAAAACTATTGAAAGGTTTGGGGGGCTTCCAGGGGTCTGAGGGCCACATTTGGTTTGTGGTCTATACTTTCTGACCCCTGATACAGAGAAAGATTATGTGTTTGAAAACCATAAGCTGAGATTGTATTCATTTTCATCAAAGTAGAATTTTCTCTTGGCATTGATATACCAGACTGCACAGTGCACACTTCACAGTGCAGGCCAGATATATCTACAGTAGCTTCCTCCCTCAGTTCCTGATATGTCATCCTTGAAAAAGTACTTCTCCAGGCCAGCTGGTTTTTTTGTTAGTGATGGCTCTGAGGGGGTCTTTGAACCCATGGCAATATACATTGTGGGGTTTGAGAAATCACTTGTGACTTTTCAGCAACCAATTTCTGAAGCCACCCTTCATAGAGGACCAGGCATTGAAGAAAGAACCAACCATAGACGCAGCCAGTTACAACCAGCCTAGAGGAATCCTCTTTGGAGAATAAGAACCAAGATGACATGCTCCAGCTTAAAAAAGACACATTAGAGGCTGAACTTGAGACTTCAGCTGACAGTCCTGCTCTTGAAACACTGCAGGCCAAGACTTAGCTTGGACCCTCCAGATGGGATCCACCTCTCCCAGAAGAGCAGGAAGTCAAAACTGACTCTTTAGGCAAAGATGCCTCTGCGCCCCCAGGAGAGACAGTGTTTGAAAAAACAAGATATGAAATCCCAGCTGAGGCAAGTGCAAGGCTGGGACAGAGAATGCCTTAGTAGCAGTTGTGTGAGAGAGTCATCCATATACAGCTGCATGCTCTGCTCCAATAACTAGCTGCTGAGATCAGCACAAATCTTTGCCTGTCTTGTTCCCTTCTCTTAGTATTCTTAGACTCTTGTTAGCTGATCAGGAGGCAGCTGAACCTTGGCACACTTCATGGACCCAACTTCTGATTACCCCTTGCACTGAGTTGTGACTTGGTAGGATACTTTTATTTTTACCTGTTCCTGCAAATTATGATGCTTCAGTTCACTGACCTAGACTTGGTTGTGTTTCCTCTCTTGAAATTTATTTAAACTGTTCTATGCCTAGTGAAAGCCTTGTACCTGTTGGGCACTTACAGGCATAAAATGGCTTGTGTTGGGAAACAAGTGGTAGTGATGGATGGCCAGGGGCAATCACCACTATTATTTGTTGCTGCTGTTGCCATTCATTGCTTCCATTTGCAGAGGGAGGTTCTTCTTGGATACCTCCTTGCAGAGCTGACAAGAAAGTAAAACTACTTGCAGAGTGCTCCATTCCATGAGATGTTTGCCATGTAAAATATTGGCCATGTTAAACATGCACATAGAACTTCAGCCATTCCCATCTTTGACTGCAATGTGTGTGACTGATTGTGTATGTGTTTATTATTGCCTATCCATACAGTATGGCGAGCACCATGAAGGTACAGTGCCACCATATCTTTGCTATAGTAAAGATTATGTTTCCTACAACAGCACTATAATTTTTATTGTGTTGTTGTTGTTGTGCCTTCATGTCATTTCCAGGACTATAGCTCTGGAGACCAGGGTTCAGTTCCCTGACCACAGAAACCCATTGGGTGACTTTGGGTGCATCACGTACTCTCAACCCCAGAAAACTTTGTGATAAGCTCGCCTTAGGGTTACCATAAATCAGAAACAGCTTGGAGGCACACAACAAACAACAACAGTTTTCAACCAGTCCTTTAAATGATACTTGCTGATAACTGCAAGATAGTCTCAGATGTCAAAAGATTGTAGGCGTCTTCTTCTAGTGATCTGGTCATCTTTTTCCAAAACGCAAGGAATGAAAATACTTTGGGAGTGGGTTGTTCTGTAGAGGAACTGTTTTAATGAACTTAGAAATTCAAAAGTGATAGGTGGCAATTGCAAGTCTGAGAGATAAGTTGGCAAACTGGTACACTGACACAATAATTATGTACATTATAATAAGATCTGGCCAATTTTTTTTTTTTTTTGGCTTGGTATTTATATGCCTCAAAGAATTTGCTTTGTAAGTACTGTTAAAGCCTTAGGGCTTGCCACCTTAATGCATCTTGCCTCCTGTCTTTTGGGTTTTTTCCCTTCAATAGAACATCTCCAGTATGTTGTATCTTTTACTGATAATAAATCATGATTCAGTTCACAGTATGAAGTCCAGGCACTGCAGATAATTTATCACCACTGGACTTTTCTTTTCAGCACTGACTTATAGCATAGTTACAACCCTCCGAGCAAGGAAGATTAATTTTGATCACAAATAAAAAGTGCCTTAAATGGTGGGCATCTATCAAACAAGATAACCCAATGTTTAAAGTAATTTAAGATGAGAATGTGTTAGCAGTAGATGAAATTGATTGTGATGATGTGGCTTAGAAAAATCTTTTGGTGACCCCATGAATTTCATAGGGTTTTCTTAGTCAAGGAATACTCAGAGGTGGTTTTGCCAGCTCCTTCTTCTGGAATATAGCCTACAGCACAAGATAGTCATTGGCAGTCTCCCCTCCAAGTTCTAACCAGGGCTAACCCTGCTTAGCATCCAAGATCAGATGGGATCTGGCATTTTGCGGGGTATTTAGGCCATAGAACTAAGACCTACATCTAACCTTGAGTCTCCACTAGAGGTCCCCACTTACAGTAAAATTTGTATACATGTTTACCAAGTTCTCATTTATTCAGTAACTCTACTCTGGCTGTGACTAGTAATTGGATTTAGGCCAAACAGATATTTAAACTTCTGTGACTCATCCCATTCAAAAAACAGAAATGTAAATAAATAAGGCATCACCATTGGAGTAATATAAATGCCATATAGTTTGCTCCAGGGAAATGTTAAATTCCCTTTCTTTATGAGGTTTTTTTTCCCAGATGGGGTGTACCGTATTACAAAAATATGGCCCTGTGGAGGAGAGACCTACAGGTGTTATAAAGGCACATAACACCATCATGATACTTGGCATGAAAGCAAACATATTAGTAAAAGAGGGTCAAATTAGACACTTGAAGGATGATGTTAATGTGTTTGTATTATAAACAGAAACTGAATTGGTTGTTGCGGGATGATAGGAGTTTCAGCCCCACGGAAATGCAGTGGAAAAGCCAGATTTCAGCTAGCCAACGGCAGCAACCTTGTTCCCCAATAAGGATACTCACACACAGAGGAGTTTCTTCCAAACAGGAGGCACTTTGGCCCTTTCCCCATGGGGTAAAAAAAACGGTGTAGAGCGACCTCCATGGAGGTCGTCTACACCGTTATGCAGATTGGGGTGGATTACTCTCAAGGAGGTGGATTACTCTCATTTTATGTGGTTTTTCAAAGGCCACGAGGCGTCCAGCCCCGTGCAGCCCCGTTGCAGTGCCCGTATGGATTTACGGACGTGCGAAAGGGCGTCCCTGCAGATCAGACAGGGGGCAGGATTTCCGGCTGGTGAGCTTCTCTGATTGGTGGAGAGGCTCTGCCAGTCAAAATCCGCCATTTTGGGCGTTGCCGGCCGCTGAGGACGCCGCGGGACGCTGCTGCTTGTAGAGCAGCGAAGTGCGCTGCTCCGTGCGGCGACGGACCAAGGTAAGCCCATGTTTTAGCGTGGCTTTCCCCGTTTCCTGGCCCGCGTGTGGAAAGGGCCTTTATCTTGCAACAAAGTTCCATTATATACAAAACATACAGTAGACGAACAAAAGCTTGTGCCAGGCACCAGATTTGGTCAACAGACAATACAGACTGGGGATTGCTTCCTTACATACATATCTACAACCAATCAGGTAGAGGGTTTGCACACCACCCTGTACCTTTTGCACTCCACTCCATTTTCTGATGCAATGTACTGCAATCACACACAGCTGGAGCATGATGCCACATTTAGCAGTGGGCTGAACATTTTCCCAGGGTTCCCTGCTGAATCCCTGAAATTGGTATGCTGCTTTGTTGTGATGTATATACAAAATAGCACATTGGTACAGCAGGATCAAGTTTATTATATGTCATTGTATGATAATGGAGCTTGTACTGTTCATCCTACCCATCAGGCTTATAAACTAAAAGGGAAGATACACATGAAAAAAGGGAAGTGACAGAGAACTTTGACAATACTAGAACAAAATGTTGATGGATAGTTTGGCATCTACAGCCAGCAATGGCCAGGCTGTTCTCACCTTGCTGGCCTTCTTGCTTGGCTGTACTGGTGGCACAACTTCTTAGCAGCCCTTTCTCTCAGGCTAAAGACAGAATTTTATCCTCACATCTGGAGCAGAAAACAGGTAGGGTGAAGCAGGAGTACCAAGTGACCCCTTGGCCCTTGCCACTGCTTGAAGAATGAACAACTTCTTCAGTTCTGCAGTCTTGCAATAACATAGTAATAATTCAAAGGCATGTATAAAAAGAATTAAATGTAAATAGTGATGCAGTCATTGTACCAATTGACAGGTGTGTGCAGTAGCATTTGCTGCTAAGAATGTGTAGGACTACAACTGAAGACTCAATAAAGAAAGGAAATGAGGAAATGTGTATTAAATGTATGTGTCTGTAGTAAGTGTGCACACAGGTATATACACACATATGTCAAAACTTTAACTAAAAACTGAAAGCTTGTAAAATAAGTCAAATGGTTATTTTAGCTGCCATTGAAATAAACATAGCAGAACTTTTTCAGTTGGTTTGGCTGTGCTCTTTGGCTTCTTCTGTGCCAAAACACTATCTCCCAGTAGTCATTACATCATTCATTCAGTGACCATTAAATCTTTATGTAACTTAAGGTGTTTATGTTCTTGTTTCCTCTGCATAATTCCTCTTCCTTTTGTATCCTGCCTCTTATAGTGTACAGGTGTATTTATCTGGTGTTGCCCAGGATTTTATTTTCTCATAGGTAACATTGTGTTAGAAATATCTTAGGAATTGCTTTACCTTAGGAGTTAGATGTGGTTGAAATACAGAGATTTGAGATCCTGTGTCTCTAATTCCCCAAATTGTGTTGTTCAGTACCTGAAACTTTTGCCCATATTCCCCAATCCAGTCTGTATTGAGTTGTTAACATACAGAAGTTGGGTTTGTGAGGGACTTGCCGCTAGGCCTCATCTCCATAGCAACTGGCCTATTCAGAGCTCTCGGGCTGAGAATTCTAAAGGCCCCTCCCTGAACAGCCAACCCCAGGATTCCACAGAATCTTCACAGCCAGTCAATCATATGAGGTCTTCTCGCCTCACACAGCCAATCATATGAGGGCTTTGCTTGCTGGACACAGACAAACAGACAAGATCACTCACAAACTTTGACTTTTATATAGTAGATGATATATGTGCTTGCAATCACACATTTATGCTATAAGCTGTTCAGTTTTTATATTTTTAAATATAATGTTAGATGTATACTGAATACATGTAAAATATGAGTTAGCCTTTAAAATTAGACTTTGGTGACTATCTCAGATTAAGAGATTTCATCAGACCTGAGGATCAAAACTATATCTCACACCTTCACAATCTGTGTCTGATGCATTAGTATACTAATGGAAGGCACTTATGTACAACACTACTGTGAGGAGCTAAATCAGGTCATAGAAGGGTTTATTCAGACATTAATGGGTGGTGTTGGGGAAGCCAGCAAACTAGATTACCTCACACTAAGGCCCTTTTTGCACGGCATTTGCCTGGAGTGTCATGCGATTGTGAGGAGCGAGCTGCACGACGTACTCACAATTGTGCGATGCTCCAGGGGCCAGCAGGGGTCGATCGTGCACCTTTTCATTTTTGTCTGGAAGCTGAAAATGGTGCACGATCGTGCATTGCTCCCGGGTCCCACGCGCACATACCTGGCGTGCGAAGCCTCTGGAGCTGGGCCAGTTGCACTTCCTGCCCCAGTGCAGCCTGGGAATGTCCCAGGCTGCACTGCAGAAGGAAGAGGCAGGTCTCTTGCGTGAGCAGGCAGCTCGTGCAGAGCTGAAGCAGCAGGGAAGGGAGAGCCTTTTCGGCAGAGGCTGCTTGCGCGATCCCCATACCCCAGTGCCGGAACAAGGTAAGGTGCAAAAAGGGCCTAAGTGCTTATGTTTCAAACATAAACTGTGTGCATAATTTTCTATGGAAATACATTTTGACATCACTAGGTATTGGTTCAAGCCATGTCAGAGTTGAGAACAGGCAGTACTTTGAAGTAACAGAGGAGCCAGGAATTGTGCCGAGGGATCAGACCTGAGAACAAGCCCAGGACCAGTGGATGTCAGCAAACAAGGAGATAAGGTTGAGGAGCAAGCCAGAAATCTGGGCTGGAGAATAATTCGAGGATACAGAAACATACCAAAGCTCAGAAAGACCCCATTGTCTAGAGTGAGAAATTAGACCAGCAGGCAGTGCCTGGCCTGCCAGACCTCTCCAAGTAGACCACCATGGCCCCTCTGCTCAGGAAGGAGGCTCAATCCTCATGAAGTAGGCCCCCTCCAATATTTACCAATTGGAAAGTTGAAACATGAAGCTTCTTACTTTGTTGAGAAGCAGTGCCTCAGGATGCCTCCCCTCCCCATAATCTTCTTCCTCTTTGCTGCTCTGGAGACAGATTATTAGCAAGGGTGATATATGTGTGGTAGAGTGAATTGACATAGGTGGGTGGGTGAGACCAAGATGTTAGTGGCTCTGTTTGGACTTTCCCAACACAGATAGCATATGGTTTCCAGCAGGTTAGCCTGGGGAGAATGCAGTACAACTGTCCGAATTAAATAAGGTCTCCCACTCAACGTAGAAATTGTAACCTGCAGTTCATATGGGGCAGCTGAATTCAGATACAGGCTAGCAGGTCCTTGGCAAAAGGAAAACTGCATCACAGTTGAAGCCTATTCATTCCTTGTCTTTATGGCTTTGGTGTATACCACGGTAGATGAGCATGCTCCCTGTCTGTTTAGTAAATCACAATTCAGGCCATCAGTCAATTTAGTTGCAGAAGAACTGCAACTTAGGAGTACATGGGAATCTTTTCTAACTTCAGTTAGTGACTTTCAGAAGTTATAGCTTCCCGACTTTAAATGACTACAGTATTTGTCTTCAGTTAGTATTGGAAAAGACTCCCTCCCACTTTGCTATACAGATTGTGGTCCACAGTGCTCTGGAATTATTCTTGAATGCAAATCCTGTCAAACTGTGGATTGGTGATAGTCTGACAGTGTGCAACTCTCGCTTGCCTGCCCCATTGCTGTTTCCTCTACCATCTTCACCATCTCTGGTTTCTTGTGAACCTGAGAAGTCAGGGAAAAGCCGTAACAGTTTTAGGCAATGTTTTTCTCTATTATCTGACAGAAACTAAGTCAGGGAAGAGACTTCCTCTGTTTCTTCAGAGTACCTTGCCCTAATTTCCTTCAAAATGTCCTGCATATCTGTTCTGACATACATAGTAAAACATCAACAGCAAAACGGGTGAGGTGTCAGTGAAATTGACAAGGATTTTCCCCAGCTTTTTCAGCTTCACCAGACTCAGGGAAGGGTGGAGGCATGGTGAATAGGATTGCCAAAGTGAAAACTGGAGAAGATTCCTGTACCTTTAATGGCTTTATGGAAGAGGGAATTTTAGCAGGTGCTGCTTGTTACTGAGTTATATGAGAAAGTGACAGCTGATATTCCCTGTTCTGCACAACCATTAAAGATATAGGAGACCTCTTCAGTTGTCAATCTGGCAGGCTTAGAAAAAAGGCAGTTTACAAGTCATGAAAAGGGAAGAAGGAATTGAGTAGAGTAGCCATGACATCAGTTCTTTATAAAGATAAGTTCAGAATGTGGAAATAATGCATAGCAGATTAAAATGCCATTTCACATGCAGTTGTACAACCCACTGCTACAGTGAATGGCAAGGTCATTGACTGGTTAAAAATCTGTTACAAGTGCACAGTGTTTCCATCTTTCACATATGCTCACCATCAGCAGGAGAAAAATTCAAAAAACCATTGAAGTAGTTTCTGTGAAATTGGTTTTACATTCCTTGAAGTTAAACTGGTGACCTTAAGAATAGACTGTTTGGAATATCACTTGACAAAAAGGCTCTGCACTGCATTCCTTAATCTTGGTGCGTGCCAATTGTTTATGTCACAGCAAGGTTATGTAAAACCTTCATTTCAGAATTCTTCCTGCACTAATACAGGGTGCTTCCAGATGGATAGCATTTAGTTCCACCAATCAAAATGTGTGGGACAGCTATTCCATCTTTTCTACCTTAACAGAATGTTACCTCCAAAAGGTGGGTAACCCAGGGGTCCACCTGTGATGCCAGTGCCCTCGTAAAAAAGGGGGGAATTTTAGCTCAAAGGAGGCCCACGAGAGGAGGGCCTTTTCGTCTGTACATACAGGACTTTTCATCTGTATATACTGGTACTAATGCAGAGACATCAGTTGGAGGTTAAAAGAATGTTTTATTGGAGGAAAAAGGCTAACAGAAGGGAAAGAAGAAAAAATTGGATAGTGAGGAATTAGGATGAAGTGGGCAATATTTACCAATCCTGAAGAGAAGAAAGTCAAGGCAAAATGGCTCAAACAAGAGAGTTTGAGGACAGCATGGAGGAACGAGAGTCCGGGGTTCAGTGTGATGCCCAAGTGCTAGCAGAAGTCAGAGTCTGAATCCTTTTTCTGCTCTGAAGGGTTAACCTCTTTCTGGCAGAGCAAACAAAGGAGTCCGGAGCTACCTAGTAATCTTAGCATTAGGTGACAAAGCATTGATGGGAGTCGTGATAGCTTCTTAATTCTGGGCAGGTGAGGAAACAAAAGGGGAAGGTTTGGCAGGAAGGAGGTTGCAGGACATTGGTCATTGTTGCTTTGGTTGTGATTGTTTTCGAGGTTTGGACTATTGAGAGGATCATCTTAAACCCATTAAGTTGAGTTCTCTGACTAATCCTCAGTGAACTTATGATCTGTTCATGCCTAAGGTCACTTCTGACCTGGTTATATACATATCCAGTCCTCATGCCAGCATGGCTTTTCAGCCATAAATGTATGATTTATACCAATTAAACAATACCATGGATTGGGGGCATACGACATGGTAACAAGATTAGCTGTGGGAAGAAAAACACATCCAAAAGCAGGGGAACAAAATATGTCACAAATAGATGACAACATTGCATAATTCCATGAGGGAAGTTGTAATTTGCATAATAAATGTATCACTGGCAAGCACACACAGACTCCCTAAGCCATACCTGGGTCTGTCTATGGCAAAACTAGTGTATTTAGTTAATTCACTGGAGTCATTTTTACACTGTCCTAGGATTTTATATCTCCAGGCATGATAGCCATTAGCCATTGTTTTTTATATTTTAAGCTTTCAGAAGCTATTCATTTCTGTTTAGAAAAAAGTAGTGTTTAACTTGGAACTCCTCAAGATAACTCATCTTATTCTTCTGCAGGAAACTGTAATTCTTAAAAACTCCCTTATTATTCTCCCACACAAAATACAGAAAAAACATTCATTATCATTTTTAATCCCCTTTTGAAATGACTATGTAATTCCTTGGTACCAGAGAGAAAGGCATACATATGGGTTAGATCCAGAAATTCTCTTTCTCAGAATCCCAGTAATTGTGTTACTGAGACTGCCCAAAAATACCCAGACAGATTGTGTTGTAGATTATATATTGTTGTAGAAGGCTAATTTTCTCACAAGATGATTTGAAATCAAAGAAGAATCGCTTTTAGCGATGGTATGCTATAATCCTTTCTGTTTTCTTTTTTTCTTCCCAGCTAGTATTGCCAGAATATTCAATCCATAGCCTTTTCTGTATAATGTTTCTGTGTGCTCAAGAATGGCTGACTCTTGGTTTAAATATTCCTCTGCTTTTCTATCACTTTTGGAGGTAAGTCATAAACCTACTTGGAGATCAGTTTGCTTAATGGGATAGCCACTTCTAGTCTCCCCTTCCCTGACAGAAGTATAGCAAGACAGGCAGAAAACACTTGTAACTCTACCTTGTGTAGGCTATCTCTGTGAGCAGGCACAGAGCCAAACCAGCCTAGACCATTCACTCAGACAGGTGCTTCATGTATACAGGTGTTGCACTCTTCATTTGACACACAATGCAGCACTGCATTGTTTGTTTGGAAAACAAGAAAGTGTCAGTTGGAATATCTTAGGCAGCATTGTCACAGAGATTGATATGGAAAGCAGTTTGTGTGGACTGATTTCCTGTGTGGTTCCTCACACTGATGCAGCTTCCTTGTAGTGCAATAATTGAAGTTGATAGAGCTTCATGAAAGTTGCTTGAACTAGGGTAACTGTGGAGCTATTCCATGTGGCCCCACTCATTTCAGCAGGTCACACACTAGGCCTGGTTTTCTGTTCAGGGTAATAGACTGAATCTCCAGTCTATAATTCTGACAGACAGTACTTGGAATGGTAGTCACTGGCCTCTGCAATGGTAGGGCACTGATAAGATGCTCCAGGAGGTTGTTAGATCCAACTTTTTTCCTAATGGCTCATTGTTTCCTGTCACTTCAGTAGTCAATTCTGTCAGATCAATGGAACACCCCCACACAAATTAGAAAGGGCATTAATGTGGCACAAAAGCTGTATATACTTTCTCCAGAAGGTATGGATCTTCTCAAACCCACTCTCATAGATGAGTCAATTTTGGTGCTTTTAACAGACGCCTAGTGCCCTGGGAAGGAAGTTAAAGAATCTAATGTGGAAAGGGCAGGCTCATCCCTTATATGCTCCCATAAGGCCTCTGCTCTGGCTATTCATGCATCTTCCACAGCATCCCTTATTTCTAGAACAGCCATGCCTGGGTCCAAAATATTTTTGATAACTTGGACTTAGATGCATAGTCCCTACACAAGGCTTTGTTTAAAATCTATAAATCTTTAGCTTTTGTAGCTGATGCCACCAGAGATTCTTTTACTCTCAGTCCACTCCCTTGTTGCTGCCACCATAGCCAAAAGATAAATTTGGCTAAAACATTGGAATGCAAAAAAGCAATCCAGGTCCAACTTTGCCACAGGGAATCTCCTTTTTGGAGCAGGGCACTTAAGGACACCCTCATTGAAACAAGAGATAAGAAGAAGGCCATGCTTTCTGTACCAAAGTAAAATATAAAAAGACATACTGAGCAGTCTCAACCTTTTCATCCCTTCCACTCCTTCTCCCGCACTAGAGGCCTGAGGTCTTTCAAACCTGCTCAGTCTAGGTCCATTTCCCTTTTCATTCCCAGAAAGGCCAAAGCAGGATTCTCCTGGGGAACCAACTCTGTAGAAATAAATCAGCCTTGTAACTGCCCTCCTGCCAAGGTAGGAGGAAGGATTTCTCATTTCACACAAGCATAGTCCCTTTCCACTTCAGATCAATGGGTGTTAAAGACAATAAGCAAAGGCTATTCCACAGAATTCAATAAAAAACCAAAACACCACTAAGGTCCTCAGTTTCTAAAAACCTCTCAAAGAACTTTGCAATGCATCAGGTCATCTCTCATTTATTAGATTTGGGGGGGGCATAGAACCAGTCCCTCCAACAAAAGATTCATGGATGCATACTCAATCCTCTTCAGGGTGTCCAAGAAAGGAGGTGGAGTTCAGCTAGTTCTGGATCTCAAATTTGTAAACAATTACGTAAAATACCAGTGTTTCTAGATGGAAAGCCTCCAGATAATTGAAAAGGAGATTTTCCCAGGGTCTACTTCCTTTCTATAGGACTTTCAGAAGCTTATTGACATCCTTATTCATACTTCATCATACATATACTTTTGTTTTTTGTTATCAGAATGCCCGCTATCAGTTCAAAGCCCTCCCTTTCAGGTTGACCTCTGCTCCTCAGGTATTCACCAAGGTAATGATTGCCCTGTGGCTAATCTGAGACTGCAGGACATCCATATCTTACTATACCTAGATGGTGTCCTTTTGAAATTTCACTTACTTGTAGGAGCTTTGACAATCTCTAGTGTCCACCCTGTCTATTCTTCAAGTCCAGGGCTTTGTGGTCAACAAAGAGAAATGTCACCTCTCCCCAGTCCAGAGGCTGGTTCACCTTGGTACCTTAATAGACACCAGAAAGGGTTGCATTGCCCCCTCTCTAGGGAGACTAAGAAAAAAATTAAAAAGAAAGCTTTTCTGTTTACAAGAGCAAAGACAGCAGACTGACATAGTTATGAGTCCTGATCATTTCCTTTATTTACCTCTCCATTTGGTCAAAGTTCCACTCTCATCTCCTACAGTGGTTCCTCCAAACTTTTCAGACATTTGTACCAAAATGTCAACACATCAAGATTCATCTAGCCCAGGAAGTCAGATTTGCTCTTGTGTGATGGATGAATACAAACAAACACTTCTCTAAAGGAGTTCCCTTACAAGATCCTCAAAGAATAGTTCTCGCCACAGATGCCAGTCTCCTGGACTGGTGAGTCCAAGTCCATCGCCTCTCAGCCAAGAGGGTCTGGACCCCAACAGAACAGGGTCACAGTATCAATTGGCTGAAAAATCCTTCCATCAGGTTGGCACTCCTTCACTTCCAGGAAGACCTCAGAGTAACACATGTTCTAGTACAAACAGACAACAAAACTGCAAAATCGTACCTGATCAGGAAGGGAGGATTTTGCTGTCTCTCCCTACATAAGGAAGACCACCAGTTCCTCTCCTGCACAGAGGAGAATGTGCTATCCATCTCAACACAACACATTCAGGGCTCTCTCAACAAGGAAGCAGACTTCTTAAGCCTCCACACTCTAGATCCAGGGGAGTGGAGCCTTGACATGATTGTCCTTGAACAACTGCAAACACTTCAGAGACCTACAGGTCAACATCTTCTCATGAGACACAAACCACAAACTCCCCAGGTACTTTACTAGGTTCCACTCCCTCCGAGCAGAAGCACAGGATGCTGTCCAGATGAACTGACCTCCAGGTGTACTATATGCCTTCTCCTGACACAACTGATCTTCAGAGTATGCAGGAAGATCCGGCAGGGAAAAACAACAGCCATTCTCATCGTTTCTCACTGGCCCCTCAGGCTTTGGTTTCTCCACCTGTTGGCCTTGGCAACCTGGGAACCAGCATCCTCAGTCAGGGCCCCATTCTATACCCAGCTCCACCTAGTCACCTGGCAAATGAACAGAAGTCTTATTTGAGAGCAGACTATTCACAAGAAGGTGGTAAACACACTCTTGGTTTCCAGATGAGATTCCACCCTCATGATACATGAGACCACCTGGAAAGCCTTTCTCAGATGATCTCAGAAAATTAGTCTTGCTACACATAAGAGGTGTTAAAGAGATTTTAGATTTCCTCCAAGCAGGCCTCCATCTAGGTCTTAAACCCAACACCTTATGGTGCCAGACTACAGCCTTGACTTCCATTTTATCTACCAACCAAAAGCGACCTCTTTCTTCAAAGCCACATGTAGTTTGTTACAGGCTGAATTTTTAAGCAGCACCAAGGTTTGTATGAAATGTGGGTTGATTCTTTTTTCTTTGAGATAAGGTTTTTCTTCACTTATGGGAGAATATGCATGGAAAATGTTATTCTGGAATGAAAAATCTGTGAGGTTTTCTTCAGGAAAAATCCAATTGCCCTATTGTGTATTTTTTTTTCAGTAGCTGTGTGAGGTTTTACTTCAGATGTAATATTTCCTCTATATTGATTCCTCTATGGAGGAGATAAATGCATGCCTTGAATTAATGTTCTTAAGGAAAATGCTGAAAGAAGACCTAGTTATGATGCAAGATAATGTGGTATTCATGAGGATTCATGGCTCGATGTAACTTAAGACAGAACACTGCATGTTCTCTCGAGGTGTTTCCTTCTCTTTTTCAGGTATTTTCACTGTCCAGCAGACAGCACAGAGCTAGCATATGATCCACCAGCAGTAATGAATGCAGATACCTTGAGCTACTGCCAAAGAGAGGCTTGGTGCAAACTAGCTTTCTATCTCCTCTCATTCTTCTACTATCTTTACTGGTAAGCTTGATCTCACCCCTTATGAGGAAACTGGTAAGGACTATCCCCAATCTGGTGCCCTCCAGATGTGTTTGTTCAGAGGACAACTCCTGTTCATCCCACTCAGCTGGAGAGATGAAGGGTGCTATAGTCCAACAGATCTGGAGAGCACCATCTTGGGGAATGCTGCCTTATAGGCTGAAGAAATTATAGGCAGAAGAAAGCTGTGAAGATTGTACAGCTATTGCAGACGAGAAGAACTGTAAAGAAAAGTAAAGATATGCCCCTCTTTGCTAGGTCTTTCAGATTAATTGGGTGATCCTCCTGCCCTCTGTCAGTGTATCCACAAGCAAACAGTTGTATGCATGATGTTCTATATATTTTTGTATTTTCCAGCACTTGAAAAAATTACCATTTTGAGTGGTAACTCCTAGACATGCCAGCTGGGTAACTTTTTCAAGCTCTAGTATCTTTCATCTTACTTGTCTTACCTGCTATCCCATTGTTACTAATTTACACAACTGTTCTGATTTAGAAGAATCACCACCACATGTCCTTTCCCTTCAAGTCTCTCAGAGTCATCTGGTCAGATACAGATGATTATTAATTACAAGATCCTGAATCATGTAATAAAATTGTTTCTAGGATATTTGGAACAGAAGGACCTCTGGAAAGTAAAAATGTGTATATATTTGCTGTGGAAAATGTGGCATCAGTATGGAAAGAATTCTGTTTTCCCAGTTGAAAATCCAAGAATTCAATAAGTATCATGTATCAGCATTTACTAAAGTAATTACAGAGCCATATTTAGGACCTAGCTGTATGCCAAGAAGAAGCTAATACAATGTTTCCAAGAAGCCATTTGTGCCTCTACATTCCTGCAGCATCCCCTTAATGCTGTGCCTTCAATCATAACATTGTATTATGTTAGCAGTTAAATGGAAGAACAAATTCAGGACATGCATTCACATTCCCTTAGATGGAGAATGTTGTTCCACAGGACATAAAAGCAATGATGGATATTGTAGCAAACACAAACACCTTTTATAGGTTATGTAATCTGCCACTCCTCCCAACACTGACTGTTTGTATCTAAAGCGATTTTGAAAAGAACAAAGTAAACTGTCAACTGTTTTGAATTGGAAATTTAGGAGGACATTTAGCAATGTCATGAGGACAGAATTTAGAATTTAGATATGAGTAAACAGCATGGCATAACACTAAACTAGATATTGAATAGGTAGTGAGAACTGCCTGTCAGTAAAGACCAAATGAGAAGTGATGGCAATAGATATATGGGCTAAATCCACTTAATACTACCAACTAGGGTAGTTCCATTGAATGAATGGGACGTCTTAGGATGACTCCTATGCATGTCCTATCAATTTAGTGGGTCTGCCCTGGATGGGATTAATAATTGGCATTAGCATCATATAAACAGAAAGCCTAGAAAAATTATTATGGATCACAACTATTTTGGACTATTGGCTCTGTAATCAAAAAATAACTTTTTACAAATTCCAAGTTTTCCCAAATAAATTCAGCACCCTGGATAGCACTCCTAAATTTGAACTAAGACCTGGAGCAGATTCACCACCTCACTGCCATGAATTCACCACTCCATTGCCCAGCCACCACTATTGTGTACTCCTCTGCCATTTTTGCTGTTAAATGAGGCCTCCCGACACACCTGCTACTTTCTAGGAGAAGCTTCATGTATAACCAAATCTGAAGGCAAATGATGCAGTAACTTTCATGAAGCTAAGCAAGTCTGGGTTAGGTCATAGGAGATGCCCATTGCTACTTCCATCATGCTGTGAAATCCATGGAAGAAATATAATATATATCCTTGTAAAGTAATGAAATAAACACACAAACATCTGATCGTGTCTAGTTTGGCTACTGTTCAGTGAGTTTCTTTAGAACTATTCTACAAGTAATATTTTCCAATTATGTTTATTTTTCTGATGGATTCTACTGTATATTTACATTCCCAGAAGTACAGTGGATATGACTGTTTCCCTCACCTCATTCCATCACCATCTCATTAATCTTCACATTTCTTCCATCCTGGAGTGGGGGTGGGGACAAAGAAAAAAAAAGAGACATATTTAAATAAAAATCTTGACTATACTTCAGGGAGTTGCCAGAAAAAGTTTCAGAGATCAAACACACTTTTTAAGAGGGATTTTATTTATTAGTATCACATTTGGCACAAGTTCAGGGCCAAGTTTGGAAGTGGATAAGAAACACAAAGATTAAAAAAATGATGTATTGCTGTTTTTTAATCTTAACTGTTTTGGTTATCACTTTTTAATCCATCAGAATTTGGATGTAATGTAGAGAGGCAATGAAGAAACATTTATAGTGTGGAAGGAACCAAAACTTCAGAGTCAGCATAAATTTTAGAGTGTGAAGAGGATAGGAAAATAAAGGTGGCTTTATATGTTTCAAAGAGATCCTTTCAAACTGTTATCTTTTTCCTTTATATTCAGCATGATCTACGCTTTAGTGAGTTCCTAATTCAAAGAAGCTACTAGAAACTGGAAACAACAAAGGTGCAGAATAAAGACAAAGCAACCCACAGTGATGTTTGATGCATAAAGCACCCCAAAGAGATGGAAGCTTTGAATCCAGCCTCCATGCAGGATGTAAAAGAAGAACTTTCCTTAGGGAAAGCAGTTGACTGCAGAAATGGAGAAACTTGAAATGATAGGAAGCTGATCAAACTGCTTTTCTCTTTTGCCTCTCAGTGTTTTGTGGTTTTGGATTTATGAGTTCTCAATGTAAACAACACAAGTATGTATTTGTAAAGTTAAAAGAAGCTACTTTTGAAGAGAGTTTCATCTGCATGTGGTAGAAGAGAAATTCTGTCACATTAATTTTATCACAGGAGGATTACAAGACAATGAAGAAGATGGTTTCTCTACCCTTTGTTTACGCCAGTAGCGTAAAGGACAGTGGTTCTCTAGAGTATTTGCAGATAAGAGGAAGACTGTGGCCAAAACTGTTTTCAGAGTCTAATTGCTGATTGGAGAAAAACAATGAAAACACATGGCTACATGGCTAATTCTTGTAGTTTGTGTGATGAAGAAGAGAGATGTCTTGTCAGAACACATGGCAGAAATACATACAGAATACGTACCCTGTTGTTCACAACTGCAGATCTTTTATATGGTTGGCTCTTCAGCAGTTTTTATTAGCATGTTTCAGAAATGCTGAAGCAGTTCACACATGGTACAGTAAAGTAGTACTGTTGTATTATATATGATGACACAATTATGTTAAGAATTCAATTGTATATTATTCTTCTAACTGGAGAAAATATGTGTTAGTTACACATTTGAAAATGTGACAGAACACTCCGCACAATTCAGAATATACTGGAAAGGACCACTCTACTTTAGTCTGCAGTCTTGTCATGTGGCTTCAGTTGTATGGCCTCACTGAATCTAAAGGTAATGGGGTAGTTCAGTTTTTTCCTTGTGCTGAATGGATGTTCTAGAAAATAGTCATTAAATAGTCATTCTCTTTTTTGTATACAAGATTCTTAATTTCATTTGAGATTACATGATCACCAAGGACACAGTTGGCTATATGTGTATGTATTATGTATTTTTATATGCACACATTTTCTCTCATGCAAATATGAACACATATTTTCTAGCATATCAGATAGTATAGACTTTACATTATTCTATTTTAAAGGCTGCAATCCTAAACACACTTGCTAGGGAGTAAATCCCACTGAATTTATTGGAGCTTCTAAGACAATGTGCTTCTAAGTTACTATGTTTAAGAGTATGCTCCTGCTCATGATGGATTTTGAACAACATGTTATACTTGAGGTTTTTAAAAATATTTATTTAGCATAAGGATAAAGAATGTGTTGCCCTGTGGATGTTGTTGAACTGCAACTGCCATCAGCCTCAGTAGCCTAGATGGTGTTGAGGGATAATGGGAACTGTAATCCAACAACATTTGGAGGGCTACAAATCTCCCACCTCTGGTTTAGCTTAAACAGCAGGTTTAGATTAAACCTGTTTTTACCCATACCCATGACCTCCATACTTACATTTATTGATAGAAATATACTCTAGTTAGCTAGAAAAGAGGAGCAAATTCATTTGACCCTCCTTCTTGCCCCATTGCTGCAGCTTCAAGTTGAAATCCAAAACAAAATATACCTGAAAGTGGGGAGGATACTTCAGAAAATATGCTGATGCAACTTCTTCTTCTTTGTGAAACCAATGGTGAGGTGATAGACAACTCATTCCTTTGCATGTTTACTCAAACTTTAATTGCCATATGTGGGCCTTACTCCCAGTACATGTACATAGAGTTGAAATACAAAGATACAATCCTGTGCACACTTTATTGAGAGCACATGTCATTGAAATCAGTAAGACTTTCTTCTTAAATAAGCATACATAGATGACAGAGTTCTGCATACCTAAACATGGATTGTTCATTAGCTGGTGGGTATCTGTCACTCAGATCTCACCCATAGATTACCACTTATTTGCCAGGTGGATACTCTCACTGGCTTGGGTAAGAATGAGCTAGTGGTAGTGATAGCAGAAAAATCATTTATTTGAACATGGGGGCACAGGGATTGGGATTTTTCTCCCTTTCGCTGTAAATCATCAGAAAGTGGAGTGGTAGCATAAGTAAACATTGACTAAATATTGCCATGGAGAGATGGCTACTATTTCAGTAAGGCACTCAAAATGACTAATCTAGGGCTATCTGTTACACATGCTGCAATGATGCATTCCCTGCTTTCAGGTCATATTTCAGGAAATTGTCTGAAGCACAATTGCTTCCCTCAGCTGCAAAAGGATAGATTAGCAGGCCATGCGGAAGAATCAAGGATCCAACTTTTTTTTCGGAGAAAGAAATGCATTTCCCAGTGAACATATTCAATATTATGGAAAACCTTGAGTGTACTTCTGTCACACAATAACAGGGAAGTCTGAAACACATGTTAGAGTATCCCTAACCCAGTGGGTTATGTGAGTGGTTATGTTGAAATCAGGCAATGTTTTACTATGAACTGTATAAAACAAGGGTTGCCTCCAGATTTTCTTTTTTCTTTTTTTTTCATTTAAATCTGCGTTCTAGTTGGGCATTTTTGGCTTGATTAAACATTATGGCTAGTGTCCTGCACGTCTATTATATTGGTTGTGATGGATGGCAGAATTCAGTGAGGCTCTCTTCTCTAAGATTGGGCACCTCTCATGGTCATTCAGTGGCCAGAGAATATGATGGCAGTGATGGCTAGGCATCAGCTGACCACAGAAAGAAACAGGATCTCCTAGTGGTCCTCTGAAGGTCTCGGAGGAAGATGTGTCATTCTACAACTGGCGGCAGACCTCCTATGGGCTGTCTGCTGTCCGCCTCTGACCTCTGCTGGCCATTAAATGACTGTGGGGGATGCACCATATCTGCAAACAGGTAGGTGAAGTGTGTGGGAAGAGGGCAAGAAACAGCTCTGCCTAGCTTTGCTAGTAGGATGCAGGATCTTGATATATGTTTCTCCTATCCCACTGGTAGATTCTGTATAAGAAGAAGCATGACAACTGGCCATGCACCGATTGTCATGCAAGACAATCATGCATGAGTAATTCTTTGCTGGGCAAATGCAATGTATATAGCAAACCTCAAAACCATTGCCTGCCGTGTCACTTATTGTAAAGAAGATTTGTGGTTATGTAGTTACGTAGTTATGTAGGATAGTCTATTACTTTAAGAGTGCTGGTTGAACTACTGCAGCAAGTCCAATTCCTGTTGTGGTTCTGTTCTCATGAAGAACATCCTGTTAGGAAAAGAAAAACAACGATTGAATTTTTAAACTGTAAATCAGCAATCAAAAAGTTTTAGTGTCAGAAATCTTTTATTACATTAACTTATCACTGTGTTTCATTACATAGGTAAAGGATTGTGTCCAGTTGACCTTTCTCCACAGAGAGAAAGATCTGATCCTGGAAAGGTTTATTTTAGTGAAACAGGGAGAGAAGCCATTTTCAACTATTCTCCCACCCACTGTGGTCTCTCACATTGTTTCAAAGGGTCTCCTCAACTCTCAATGCAGATTGGAAGAGGGCTGCAAAAATAGGGGGAATTTTTGAAAACCGCTCTCTGCATTTGACTGGTTAAACTTCTGCTAGGTCAGAAACCCTTCCAACCCTTTATCCAGCTGATAAAACCCAATGAATATAACTCATCCAAACTGGTGATTTGATCTGATTAATATTAAATCACTTAATATTGCTTCTTGACATTTTTTGATTTTCTGATACCTATTCAAACACTCTCCTGACGTAAAGAAAAAGATTACAAACAGAAAGGTGGCACATTCCACTTCATTTGAGGGCATTGTGCTTGTGACATGGGTTGTAACGTTAGCTGTAGGTATATCTGATCTTTTAAAATCCCTAGATATGTTTCTAAATTGTTGTAATCTTCACACAGTCTCCTCTTTCTCCTCTAATACTACGTTGTTTGTTGTTGTTGTTGTTGTTGTTTATGTGAATTATTCTATAGAAATATAATGCTAAAGTGGAGAGAGAGAGAGAAAGAAAGAGAGAGAGAGAGACTTGCTCTAAGGAAATAAATAGCACCAATATAATCTACCACTTTTGTCCGATAACTCTCTTTCTCCATATAATATTTAATCTTTGGTGCTTTAGTTTAGTGCAAAAGCATTATTTTGCTGTTGTGCAAAAGAACACCCCCCCTGCTAAATCCTCCTCAAGTGGAGGAAAGATTCTCCCCTCTCTCAATCTCAAAGCTATAACCAAAGCTGAAATTGATGTGTGTGTTTGTACGCACCTATATGTGTGTGTATGTTATCTTTCCTAGCACAGATTTCTATTGCTAAAGCTCTAGAGAAAGGGTTTTTTCCTTTTTGGAAAAAAAAAAAAGCATGCAAAAGAAACATGGGGAGAAGGGAAATAGGGGAGAAGGTGAAAATAGCCTGAAAATAGAATTGGGTGAGGGATTTGAACACTCTGACTTTGATTGTTACGATTCATTAAAAAAAAACAACCTGTCCTTTTGGGTGAGGACGAAAGAAATCCAAATACAATGGGAAAGGAAGGGAAAAAGTCCAAAACAGTATATGATTGGCCAAATGTCATTTGGATCTCTCTCTCTCTCTGAGGCACATAGCAACAAATGCTGCCTCCTTTTAACACATTTTCCTAGTCTGAAAGAATCCTCAGAGGACCCAATATTTCTTGATTCCTGCTCTTAACTAACTGCTAGCTGTTTCCGCTAAATCATCTATAGGTCATTACATGATAAGAAGTGTAGAGTGAAAATGCTTCATGACTAACAGGAAAAAATGTCTATAAATCTAAATGAAGATGGAAATGGAATGCTGAAATAAACAAGTCATTTATATCTTAGGAAGAACAGGTAGAAGAGCTCCATCTGTGCATCATTGAACTTTACGCCATTGATCTTAGCTACGTTACTGCTCTAGTAAGCTATTCCATTCTGATTTATGGAGGTGTCCTGTTTATTTTCACATTCTTTTCTGTGCATGGTAATAAAGCATCCATGAACCCAACATAGCATTTTATGCCATGATTCATTCCATATTTTCCATGCTGATGAATGCTGCTAGCTTTTAACAATGCATTATGATGAGCCAACTAATGTCATGCTACAGTTGTTCATGATCGTGCATGCTTCAGTGACATTTTGAAGGAGTGATGCCAGGGATTATAAAGAATTTTTTTTCAAAGGTATTTTAATAGCTCTAGCCTTCAAAACCTTCTATATCTTTTTAAAAATAGATCTTAAGCATACAATATAGGGCATTTCTCAAGTGTCCAGTAGAATTGAAGGCCATTTCCGCACTACACTGTTATAGTGCTCTTATTCTACTTTCAACATCCTGTGGTTTACTGAGGCCAAAGAGCTCTCTGGCTGAGAATAAACAATGCCCCTCCATAAACTGCAAACCCCAGGATTCCAGAGGATGTTGAAAGTGGAATAATAGCACTATAACAGTATAGTGCAGAAATGGGCATTGAGTAGGAGGGAAAAGCCAAGGGACATTTACCTCACCCTACCTTTGCAGGACCTGCTAAACATCCCCATGAAGTTGTCATTTAGCCTCACTTAAAAAACTTCCAGTGAAAGAGAGTACATCACAATCTGAAGCAGACTATTGCTGAACAACTTTGACTGTTAAGAAATTCTTCCTAATGGCTCTCTGAGCTAGTATTGTCAACACCTTTCAGAAGTAGGCCATTAGCAATTTTTATGAAGTGTGAATGTTGTCCTTTTATTGAGCAGCAAGTGCCCACACAGAACAAACACACAGTACAGGCAACACATCCAAATCAGCATGGGATCAAGCACAGACTTTCACAAGGCAGAATTTAAAGGGAACAGACAGTGATGTTGGTGAAGAAGCAGAGTGAGATCAGATAAAAATGAGCAGTCCAACCAGTTTCTGAAGAACTCAAGGAAGGGGGCAGAAAAGACTCCAAAGAATGTTCCAAGGTCAACAAGGCAAGGGAGTTGAGGAGTCTGGGATGCAAGAGAGCTAGAAGCAGGGAGTACAGTCAACTAAGGCAGGCATTGAATACAGCAATACTAATCTCTTTCTTCCATTTTTGTTGCTGCTGGCACTGCCCTTTAATGTTATAATCCTATGTCTCAGGTGTGGCTGCTTTATGTGTAGCTGCTTCAAGGAAGGCAGCATATGCCAACTAGGTACCTTACTGCTGAATCAGCTCTCTTGCAAACTAGCACTCTGATGCTGTTGATTTCTCTCAAGCTGTTCTCTCAACCTCATTTCGAGGGAGAGGGCTCAGCATCAGAGTTTTCTCCCTGTTCCTTAAGGGAAGATGGATCTCTGTTGGAGGGCTCAGACTCCAGTTCAACCTTATCTTCCAATGGCCCTAGAGGACAACTGACAGCTTGTCCCCCCAGTCCCCCCGATTGTTCCTGCTAGGGTCCTTCCTCTCGACTCTCCTCCTTCCATGAGGGGCCCTCCTGGTACTGCATGACAGATATTCTTTTTTATTTTGACTGCCTGTATAATTGTTACAATAATAATTAACAAAAACTTGGAGATAAATAGTAAATTCAAATTCTAGGATATCCTAATATGCATTTCTATGAAATAGTCATCTGATAAATAAATTTTTAGGTCAAATTTGAACTATAATTCACAGGACAATGTGCAGTCCAATTTATTTTTGCTATGTTATAAGCATTCTCTGTAATAAGTTGATTTCAGACAGAGATAATATTTATTTGAAGTTAAGGGTACTACTACTTTGGGTTTGTAGGCCTAAAGTAAAGTTGTAGTCCAAACAATTGCCTGCACAGATGCCACTATGGGAAATAAATAAGTGAACTGTGTGGTAAGTTACTGTGACTTTGAGACTGAGATCCTGATGAAGTGTAACACCGTCTTTGCCTAAGGGCTGACAGATCTGCAATGTTGGTTTAAGAGCTATTGTTCTCCTAATAATTTCTGAACTCACTGGGACTTACTTCTGAGTAGATATGTAAATTATTGTTTTGCTACTGTAAATAGACCATAGCTCTGCAGAAAAAACTCAGATAATCAGTAAATCTCTCCCAGTAGCTAGTGAATCTTTTCCAAGTTGCAGTTTTTTTTCTTATGGCATTGTGCAGTCTTGGTGTGTGTATGCACACATACACACACATAGGTGACTAGGATGGTTTAGGGGAAGGAAGAAAGCCAGTAAAACTAAGTTTAAAATATAAGGTTTATGTAACGATAAACAGAACTGAAGAGAAGAGAAAAATTATTTTCAGATCAGGAATGCTTCTCTGAAATATTGATGCTATAGTAGATAAAGCACAGGTGAAAGAGTAATCTAAAATCCATTCATGTGATACAATCTGTGTGTTTCAGACAGAGCATTTGAGAGAGCGCTTTGAGTATCATTCAAAGGGGGGCTCCTCAAGGAAAGTCCCACTCCCTCTGCTTCATAAAACACTTATTTATTCCTTTTCCTTATCCCTAAAAAGCAGTTATTGAATGAATAATAAACTTAATGTTTATGGGGAAAGGGTTTTTAATGATTAAGCTGTACTGTTGTTATGTTTTGCTATCTAATGGATATGTTTTAAAATTGATACTTAATTGTATTTCAATGTTTTGCATATTTTACAGAAGACATTCTTTACTTGCCTCTGTTTTAATTTTTGTAAGCCACCTTGAGTCTCAGGGCTGGGAGAAAGACAGAGGATAAATACAACAACAATGACAGGAATGATAAATTGTGGCCTGGAAAGCCTTCAGGCTGTACAGTTTGCCCTCAAAATGTATCGTTCCTGCCTTGAGCCTTTTGTGGAGTGTGTGTGTGTGTATGCGCACACATGCATGTGCAATAGGCTGAAATGACATTTACATGATTAATTGTGCCTCACAGAGGCTTCTGGAGGCAATTTGAATGACTAACTCTTGCGGGGGGGGAGAGGGCTGGAGGGGTCTGTGGAACCCCAGGGCTTTACTTTGTTTGCACTGAATCAATGAACAAAAGAAACTTCCTACCAAAATGCTTCTTTTTTAGAAATTTGCTTCATCAGCCTCTGTTGTATAAGTATGTGTAAGACTTTTAGATTTACTTGCCTACCAGTGCCACTGCTAGTGCAGAATGATTAACCTTTTTTTTTGGTTCTTGTGGGTTTTTTGGGCTTTGAAACCGTGTTCTGGTTGTATTTTCTCCTGACGTTTCGTCTGCATCTCTAGCTGGCATCTTCAGAGGAAGGTTTCCTCTGAAGATACCAGCCACAGATGCAGATGAAACGTCAGGAGAAAATACAACCAGAACACGGTCTCAAAGCCCAAAAAACCCACAAGAACCAATGGATTCTGGCCGTGAAAGCCTTCGACTCTACAATTAACATTTTGTTTTAATATTTTTCTGTCCCAGATCCAGTGTCATTTTCTTGATACCTTGTTAGTTAAACACATCTATTTAAGAAAGAAGAAGCATAGCTGTGGTTTTTCTCCTGCCCAAGAATATCTTGTCTCATAGACACTATTAATACTGTGAAGATTAACAACCACTTCGTGACTTGGAATCACCAGCTTTTTAGAGGGAGTATCGTTCAATATTTCAAGTCTACCTAACAATGTTAAAAATGTCAGTCCGTTTAACAGTGATAAAACTCTCTGCTTTACAAGTATTCATCAGTGCTCAGTTTTAAAAAAGGCAATTTTCACTGGCTGTTTCCCGCCCCCCAGGTTGCTAGAGCATATATTCATTCCTTAGCATCATTGTGGGGGGAGCGGGGGAGGCGCGAAGGATCTTACAGTGTGTTTGTTTCAAAGGGAAACATAAAAACCTTCTAATGCATATATAATGATTCTTAACACCTGCCACTTGCCAGAAAACTCCTCCCTGACTTGACAATGTCTATAAAACTCAGCACATGAAGAAAGAATTCAATTATTCTTTGAGGTGGCATTTTGCTTGGGAAAAGCCAATGTTTGGAAGTTGTTAAGGGTCTTTTTTCATTATATTATGGAGGGATAAAGCACTGTTAAGTGAGAGACAGCATGCTTCCAAGCTATCCTGTACTATGCTTTGTGTGCAGAAGATCTTCCATTTAGTTCACTGCATCCTCATTTAAAAATATAGCAGGCAACATGAAATAGCCTTTGCCTGGGATCAGAGCAGAGAAAACCGGACTAGACAGACGAATGGTCTGACCTGGTGTAAGATAGTTTATTTTCCTAAATGAGTAAGTGGATGTTTCTTAGTCACAAGAAAACATACTAGTAGGATTCTTGTTTCTGATGTTTTTTTCAAACACTAGGGCTAAACAGAGGATTTTGTCATCACAGAATGCACCTTGGTAAAGTTAAACAATAGATAAAGAAAAACATGCGTTTGTGTGTGCATGCTTTTAAGTTGCCTGTCGACTTATGGAGACACCAAGAATTTCATAGGGTTCTCTTATTTATTATATAAAAGTCAAAGTTTGCCTGTGAGTTTGTCTGTTTGCCTGTGTCAGGCAGGTGAAAGCGTCATACGATTGGCTGTGTGAGGTGAGAAGACCTCATATGATTGGCTGGCTGTGAAGATTCCATGGAATCCTGGGGTTGGCCAGTTAGGGAGGGGCCTTTAGAATTCTCAGCCAGAGAGCTTTTGGGCCTCAGGCCGGTTGCTATGGAGATGAGGCCTACCATCAATAAGGATGCCAGAAAACATTTAAGAAGCATATGTGAGAAAAATTAAACTGACATACACAACATAGTTACAAGGTCTTCTCACCTCACACAGTAGATTGTATGGGTTCCATATGTGAAGAATCTTAAAGTTGAAATTCAAAACAAAAAATGCTTCCAGAAAAACGTAAAGCCATTGCACAAACTCAACAGAAAGCAAAAAAAATCAAAAGCCAGTACATCAATGTTGTCAGAGAACACAGAGTGGATAGGGGACTACGGGGAAAAGTTACAGGTACTGGAATGGTCTGGTTGCTAGGAGGAGGCCAGTATATACCCCCAGGAACCCAACCTCTGTATGTTAACAACTATGAATACAGATTAGATTGCGGAATATGGGGAAAAGTTACAGGTACTGGAATAGGCTGGCTGCTATGAAGACAAGGCCTAGCATCAAGGAGGAGAACAGTGTATTCCCTCAGAAACCAAAACTATGTATGTAAATAACTCTGCATACAGATTGCATTGGGAAATATGGGGAAAAGTTATAGGTACTGGAGAAGACAGTTGGATGAGTTCTTAAGAAGAAAATAAAATCCCAGGCAATGCCAGGTAAATATGCTAGTAGAATATAAAAAATATTAGGAGAGGGCTGTTTCGTTTCTAATATCAGTTGTGAGGATACAAGCAGTCAGAGGATCTGATTAATTGGCAGAATTAGATCCATTATGAGACAATGCTATTTTTTTCAGTTAAGGTATTTGATATTAGCAGAGATCTAAGTATGTTATATTTTTAATAGTGGACAAAAGCTTAGTAATTATCATCACAGAGATAAGGAGCTTTGAGGAAGTATAACAAAGAATGATTAATATCCATCCTCTGAGGAGTTGCAAGTCAAATGTGTATTTTTTTTCTATACCCTATTAAGTTTTGTTTTGTCTTTGTTACAGTAGTTGTTTAGTAATTTAGATAGTTCTTAGCTTAGCTTAGTTTGTTTTGTTTGATATGTTTCATTGTGTGTTTTTTCTCCCATATGTAGTTTTATATTATTCAAAATTGTGCTAATATTTTTTAAAAAAAAATCCATAGGGTTATGTTAGGCAAGGAGTACTCAGTGGTGGTGTTGCCAGTTCCTTCCTCTGAAATACAGAAATCCATGAAGCCAAATAAGCACTGGATGTCTTAATAATGGTAAATAAGACTTACCAAATCACAGTCGATTAAAGGATCCTGATCTGCGTGGGTTAAATGCAAGTCATGGAAAGTACAAAGAAGTGGGAGATGGTGGAAGGAAAAGATGTTCAGCATTGTAGGGGGAGTGATGAGGTGGAGGCAAGCCTCATTTTGAAAAGGGGAGGAGAGGGGAGCCACGCAGTGTGGATTGTCAACAGAGGATGCCATGGTGCACCTATTTGGGCTGCAATTGCAGAAACATACAGGAAAAGTTAGATCTGTTGCTGATAAAATGCAGGTAACATGGCTGTAAAAAATCTGTCTATTTCCCCCATGGTCACTATTCAGTGGAGTGGAGCTGCTGTAAGACCAAGTTCTGCTAGCTTCTGTTGATTGATTGTTTGTTTTACTGAGAACATACCTTTCACTATCTCACAGTGATCTATCCATGGTGCTGTTTCCTACTCACCAAAACCAAGCCATGGCCTAATTACCATAAGTGCACCAGATCCTGTTTGATCTTGGAAGCTAAGCAGGGTCAATCCTGGTTGATACTTAGATGGGAGACCACCAAAGAATACCAGGTGCTGTAGGCTGTATTTCAGAGAAAAGAACAGGCAAAACCACCTCTGAAGGCACAGACACACATAAGACTGTGTGTGTGAACTAACCTGTCTTTATTTGTCCTGATTTATTCTGACATCAACTTAACTTGTTTTACTTAACTGGACCTGACTTGTTTGGTTTTCATTCCTCCCTCCACATTCGTGGGTTTCACCTTTGCAAATTTGATTATTTGCAAGCTGTGCTTGCCTTCCCCCCTTTGCCTCCTCCCATTCCTGTGCCTTTTGCCCTGGAGCACCTGTGTTCTTTCTTCACGGCTGTGAAAAAAGCAAGGGAGTGAGGGGGGAGCACCACATGGAGAAGGAAGGCACACACGTGCCTTCCCCCATTTCCTTGCCTTTTGTGCAGACGCAGGGAGCATGCACTGAGGCAAAGGGCAAGGGAATAGGAAGGGCAAAAGAAAGGTGCACAATGCCTTTCCTCCCATTCCCTTGCCTTTTGCCCAGACACAGAGAAGGAAGGCACATGTGCCAGGGCAAAAGGCAGGGGAACGGGGGATACGGCACACATGCTCCTTCCTTCTCTGTGTGCTGTGCTCCCTCTTCCCATTCCCTTGCCACAGAGAATGCACACCAAGGCAAAAGGCAAGGGAATAGGAAGGGGAACACTGCATGGAGAAGGAAGGAATGCATATGCCTCCCCGCTTCCCTTCCCTTTTGCCTGGGCACAGAGAAGGAAGGTACATGCACCAGGGCAGAAGACAAGGGAAAGGCTGGGGGGAGCCCCAGAAGGGAATGGAAGAGGGAGAACTAGGAGGGAATTATTCATGCTTTTGTTCCAACTTTCACAAGAGTTCTGACCTCTGAACTCTCATGAAAGTAGAGGGACCATTGTATTTTATCCTGATCTTTCTGGTGTAGCGTGACTCTTCCTTTTTGGGCCCCAATCCCAAATGATAATTATACTGTTAATATAGTACTTGACAAATTTTTAAAGTACTTGTATTTAAAATGATCTACACTAGCTGCTTAGTTACAAATGCATTAACTAGTAATGTCTCCTGGCCTGACCTCCATCCTTGAGACCACCTTAAGAGCCAGCAGTCAGATTAGGTGAAGGCAGTCCACTGGGGGTCAAGGAGAATGACCTTTACACCTCTCTTCTGTCCCCAGGTGAGGCTTCAATTAGGACTTGTGACAGAGATCCTTGTTTGGCAGTAGGAGGTGGTGGTAACTTCAATCTCCTTGCACCCTGATGGGAAGCTGAACAGGTATCCTTCACCTGACTTGGTTGCTGGGTCTTAAAGTGGACTGGGATGGAATTTACATTGTCTTACTGAATACAGAGCAATTACAGATCTGTCACTGTAGGTTGTAAGTCTGCAACTGTACTACTGAATGCTAGCCAATATTTTGTTTAAATGATTCCTTGGTTAGTTAATTTAGTTCATTTTTAAAGTCAGCTCAACTAAGTGATAGATTGATTAACTGTTAACAGACTTAGTTGCATGAGATAACTCTACAATGTTTTCTGTCCATAATTGGGAGATAAGGAACATGGTTTAGGCCTGCGCATTCTCTATGTCCTCTTTTGAATATGAATTTGTTAGTTCCTACCCTTTTCAGAACTCATTATGGTATAGTGTTATATCTCTGGCAATGTTAATGCCAACCTCAGTATTAACCAGTATTTTCAAATCGGGGTCTATTTCTATATGCAAACTCTGATTTAAAGTTAGCCATTCTTAAGTGTCACCACTGGTGCAGATGTAATGCAACATAATACCATGCTTAACTTCACAAGCTAGGGACAAAGGATTTATTTATTTGTTTGTTTGTTTGTTTAGTATGCTATCGTTCTGCCAGTACGGGACCCAAGGCAGCTCCCAGAAAATGTGAAAGCAGTTAAAATCAGCATGTAAAAAAATACAAAATAATTTTTAAAACGTACTGGGATAGGGGCATGGGGAAAGTGTTAAATTCATGAGAGAAAGAAACCCCACCCACACCACAGTTAACCATGCCTCAGGCAAGAAAGAAAGAATGAACAAAACCATAGACATGACTGGATGTAGGAATGGGAGCTACCATTATGAAGCATTATGAAGTGTGAAATCCAGAAACAGAGTAATCCAGTATTTACCAGAACTACTGGCCTCTCTGAATCAGCTTCTTTGTTTCTCATGTGTTAAGACTGAATGATACTACTGAGCCTACAAAGCTGTTCCATATTAACTAGAAGAAAGACATCATAAACTGTAGAGCCACATTAAGATTCCGTTTCAAACAAAATTGAGTTTTCATTTTTTAAAATATATTTATCCATTTTAACACAAAATAGCATAAACACCAAATGACATTTTAATATAACTATAAGCCAAAATTAAAATAGAGTACTAAAATAGTGAACTAAAACCTAAGTGACTAACTAAGCACTAACTTACTAAAATGCAAAAAGGGCTCTAACCCCTAAACCCAACTGTAATGAGAAAGAGATAATAAGACAACAATCATCATCATCATCATCATCATCATCATCATCATCATCATCATCATCTACTGTTACAGGTCCAGTTAAGCAAACTTACTAAGGTACCAATAAACATATCTACAAATTATTGCATTGTTTGATTTCTTATATCTCAAAAAGTCCAATCTTTCAAAAAATCTTTTAAAATATTGGCTTTTCAAAAGGTTACTATGTTACATGTCACACTGTGACAGTACTGTTAGAAACATAAGACTTTAAAAATGTGATATGAAATTACACAGGCTTTAAGGAACTGGAAGTTCTTATTAGTATCTTTCTTCAGGTTCATCTCAGGTCTGCAGCATTTTGAATGAAATAAAAGGTGCTCTATTAGTAATCAAAGCAATTCATACTTCTAGAGCATCTCTTGTGCACCAATGTGCTGTGTAGGAGTATTTTAGTTCTGACTGTGTGATAATTATCAAAAGTGAGCAGGCGTTGACAGGCTGCAATCAAAATTACTTAGTTTTATTTAAACTTACAGAGCAAAGAAAAAGAGAAAAGTGAAAAGGAAAAGTTGGTGTACTGCATGGCTTGCATGGAAAGCGATACAGACTTCACTTTGCAAATAGAGCAAATCAGTTCTACTATGCTAGCTAACAGTTGTATTATTGGAAAGGGCTTCTGTCAAATATGAATGTGAAGGGCTCATTCCTGTTTCAAAGAATCAATGATGGATAATATGCTTTGAGGGTGCGACATCCTGTGAGAGCTTGGAAAAGGGTTTTCCCCTTTAACTACAGCTCCCAGAATATGACTGGCAATGTTAGCTGATGGTTGCTGGGAACTCTACTCCCCCGCCATATATATTTTTTTCTGAGCTCTGTATCCCATATAAGTTGTTCCCAATTCTACCATTAATGCAATTGTGATTCTGCTTTATAGCAATGTTGTGGCCAGTAATGCGGAGGTGTAGCTGAGGCAGATGGGCCAGGAGTGGAGATTATAGATGTGTTAGGCTACTAAGTTCTCATATTGATCCCAAATCAGAAATATATTCAGCACATAAACCTCAACACTTAGGATCCCAGCCCACAATAGACCCAAGATGGGGAGGTGATTCCCAGGGCAAGACAGAAAAAGAGAGGGGAACAGATTTCCACCCGATAGAGTTACTTCACACACACAGAAATCATGCATACACTTTCCTACCTACCAGCGTTCTAAAACAGCTCGGCTGACTGTTCCCTAGGTCGGTACCACCCAATTTGAGAAGGTTCGCAACTCCTTCTCAAATTAGGGGTACCGGGGTTGCCCGCATTACCCCACCACTCTGTTACCCTGATCTCTGGGGGTCCCGGGAGGGACACCTAAATAACCAAACAACAAACGCAACTTTGGGGAAAATTAGCTGGAGCGCTCACTAAAGCTAGCAAGAGGCAGGGTAACTTAGCAGGATCTTGCAACCCAGCGTCTACGAGGTCAGGTCAGTCAAGCAGTCAGACGGTTTAAAATAGCAAGAATGATGTTTTATTAAGTACAGACAAATATTAAAGACACCACAGTCACACAGATAACTAGAGAATCAGAGATTGACTCGAAATAGGGATTTTAGAGGGAAACAGGTGATGCAACACCTGTCTCGTAGTCCTGGAGAGGTTTGGAGATTGAGTTCGTTGGTATGGAGTCTCAGTACGTGGGACTGAGGGTACGGCTCTCCGGGCAAAGCGGCAGCAAGGCAGGATGGAAGTCAGGAGCGATCCAAGGAAGGTCTCGGAATCAGGGGTTTTTTTATAGGGTGAATTGTGACTGCAGGCCATACCTTACTCGGTGAGAACAATGCGATTTAAGAGTGGGACAAAGCCTTGGAAAGATCAGGTTTTAGCATGATTGACTTAGAGCCAAATTAATGATAGTGTAACCAGTATGCAAATGCAGAGCACTTAGTACAGCTTTGTCAGATTACCTGCTCGGGGCAGGAAGCCTTTGTTAGTATCGCGCATAAGCAATGAGGTGTTTGCTGGAGAGGTCCCTGAAGCAATGAACCGGCTCTGTCTGGCCTGTCTGGGTGGAGAATGGAATGTCCAGCAATTATCTGCCATTGCCTGTTTACGTGCTTGTCCAGAGGCCTCACAAACACGTGGAGCGGGGTGGCAGAGGAAAGCCGAATTGTTTGATATCAAAAAGATATCGAGTGCTATCTCTGGGTAGGCCTGGACTGCAGTAACAAAAGCTTTGGTGGTTTCCATCACCATCATTCTTGTGTACTCACGGGCTGAGGCGTAGTGAAGGGATAGACCAGACGGCACACCGGAGCTGGGTGAAAAAAGACCACAAATTTATTGGCTACAGCAAGAACAGGGTTGGCTTGTGCATGGGTCTGGATCCCAGCATTGGCCAAGCCAATAAAACCCAGATCCCCCCCCCG